>JAXIVD010000491.1:90000-97500 GCA_036785275.1 Cancer borealis
GATCCCTTGACCCCGCTTCCAGACGTATGTTCAAGTCGGCGACAGACGATTACATACATCTTGGTTGCTATGGATCGATCTTGGGAGTGTCTATGATCAATGATGAACGTAATGTAAAATCTAGGACATGTTTCTCTGAACTAATACGTGACTGAGCCTTGTTTGTGTGGGTGGCTGGTTGGAGTCAGGCGGGTCGGTGTTTGGTGACGTCATTATGTTATGACTCAGATTCCCATTCACCCAACACATACCACACCATGACATGAGTTATACATATGTGCTGTGCCTAGATGTTAATCTAGTGGAAGCAAGGATGTGTGAAGAGAAAATGTCTGATAGTTCGATGGCAGCTAGAGTTTGGTAGGGTAGTGGGAGGGAAGGGTCGCTAGGAGTAGTGTGGCGGGGGGAAGGGATAGCGGCAGCCCCTCCCTTCGGGCGCCAGGGAAGCGTGCCGAATTTTAGTTTTTGGTTATCATTCGTTGTTTATGTATACACTTCTGCCTACTATTCCTAGTTCATGTGATCATTTGAGTGTCATTAGAACTGTGTTGGTACCGAGGGAAGCCAGAGTAAGAGAAGCGAAGGCGAGAATGAATGGGATGTCAGGTGGATGTGTTATCGTGAGGCAGCAAGGTGGTGGTGGAGGCGGCTGGTGGGAGGAGGGATGGAGGATGGCGGGGATTGTTGTAGCCTGGGGCCAGTGTCGCCAGCTCTCCTCTGTCCGCCTGCTTCTTGCCTAACACCCACGGTCCGATCTTCCGACGCTTCCAAGTCACTTAGTTCATTTTCCTATGTTTGCTATGTGGTCTGACGTGAACATTTATGTTAATTTTCGTTTGTCGCAGATAATCTGAACATTAATTGATGTTTTTACTAGCATTCATTCTTTTTTCACTACATGGTAATGATAATAAAATATTGTTCTCATTTTGCAATCCCTTTGCGCTGTTCCTAAGGGGAGACTGAGTATAGTCGTCTGATCATTACACACACGGTGAAATATTTTCTTGTTACAGTTCTGGGTTCAAGAAATCATATTAACCTTTGTAATATTCTAAATACAAACAAATGTCAAACACAGTTGAGTCATGTATATGGGAGGCACGTTTACATTTCCTCTCATTTAATCATGGAGAACGGTAAGGAGGCACTTCGCCCACACATGCCACGTGACAGTTTACGCACCATTTCTCTACTGTGGACTTGCTTACTCAGTGTGGCCGTAGGAACAACGGGCTGACGGGTTTCTCGAGCCATTTGTTTTGCCTGTTGGTCGTTAATTACTCAAAGCAATACTACATTGTACTTGATATATTAAAAAAAAGTATAATTAAGAATGGTGATTGTGATTAATAACACTTTTACACGCACGATGCAGTGTCGACATGTATATCAATAGAACAGTATTAACTAGGATAACTGTATTTTTTTTTGACAGATTCGGCTAAATTAGTTCACCACATTTGAAAAAAACAAAGAAAATAATATCAAAGTCGTGATTGTGCTACACCTGTGTCTTTTAGGTGATTATATGACAACTACCTGACGCTCTGATAACTACTAGACAGGAGGCAAACATATAGCCTATCACAGCTGACTTATCTGACGCAGCCAATGTCTTACATTGGCGTCTCTTCTCACAGTTACAGTGGCAATGCTATAGGATACATTTTTTTGTGAGCATTTATATGGTGTCCGAAATGTGGCTGGCATCAGTAACTTTTGAGAATATATGTAATGGAAAATTTGATGGAAATAAAAAAGAACTGCTCTGTTCAGAAATGCGAGGCTACCTGTATTCACAACACAAACTGCTAACAGGTAGGTGACTGCGCGGGCTAGGGCAGTACATCTCTCTCTCTCTCTCTCTCTCTCTCTCTCTCTCTCTCTCTCTCTCTCTCTCTCTCTCTCTCTCTCTCTCTCTCTCTCTCTCTCTTACAAGTAGACGTAACTGTTTAGGCTTCGTCAACGTATAAATGTATCTAGTTTTACCATGGGCGTTCCTAGAGTATTTGCCATCCGCGCGAACCTATCCATTGGTATCTCATTCCCCCATCTATTGTTGGTTTCTTTCTGATTCAATTACTAAAGAACTTTGAAATACTTTGATGAAAACTTACCATTTAGCCCCCAAGGCCTCCCCTATGGCTCCTACCCGGGACGAACCGTTCCCCGCGCTCCCCCTTTGTACATACGTACTGTATAGGTTTTACTAACTGCTGTAAACTGGTTTCGTTTTTAAACTTAAATGTACTTGATTGAGTGTTGTAGGAAAGGTGCATGATAGAGTAATGATAAAGAGGATTGTAACAGATACAGGAGGAATGATATGTGATGAACAGTGTGGTTTCAGAAGAGAGAGGGGATGCGTAGATCAGGTGTTGTCCGTTATGAGACAGGTGTGTGAAAGGTAAGGATGTGTATTGGTATTGGACGTTCACTGCTTTAGAAGAAACATATTGTATAGTTTATAGGGAGGGGCTGTGGACTTCTTTGAGTTTGTATAGGTTAAGTGGTACATTGTTTAACAGTGAAAAGTTTTTACATGAATAGTAGCTGGTAGGCGGTAGTCCAGTGGCTAGCGTTCGGGCATGCGAACCTAGGGTCCCGGGTTTAGTTCCGATATCCGCTGGCTACTTTTCTTTGGTATTACCGCCGAGTGGCCAAAGATTACCTAATTGCTGCCATAACACTGTCCTCAACGGGATTTGTAATTTTATATGCAGTGAGGCAGTGGCAGCAATATCCTCTCTCTCTCTCTCTCTCTCTCTCAACATCAGAGAGAATGAAGAAAAACGAGGCGTCACTATAAAAAAAAATCTAAAACCCGCTCTACTAATGGGAGGAGGCCAAAACATCTAAGGCCTCCAGTAAGCCTACTGGCGCCAATAGTTAAACGGATATAGAAAAAATTGTGTTTGTGTGAATTATCGTAAATTATTTGTTTCCTGTTCGAGTAGAACTGCGTCAGAGATGCGTGATGTCGCCTTGGTTGTTGAATATTTATATGGAAGGTTTTGTTAGAGAAGGAAATGAGAATATTAGGCAGAGGTTTAAGGCTGGTAAATACTGATGGTAGAGAGTGGTATGTGAATCTGCCGCTGTAGCTAATTCAGAAAAGTTTAAACAACCGGCAAAGAGGTGTGGAAAGGTGTATAAAAGAGGAAATCGTGAGTGAATGAAAGTAGGAGTAAATAACGAATTGTACGAGGAGAATAGATGGTAGGAGGATGAATATAGTTTTGAGTGGTGAGTTGCTTGATGAGGTAGAATGTTGTATGTATTTAGGGTCGCATGTTGCTGTGGATGGAGGAATATACGTAGAGGTGAAGCCTAGGATGAGTGAAGTAGGAGAGGTGTAAGGAATGAAAAACATGTTTATACGTATATAGCTTGGAATTAATGCTGAAAGGGTTGTATAGAGGAGTAGTGATGTCGACTAAGATGTGTGGGGTTGAAACATGGAGTATGGAAGTAGCAGAGAGGAAGATATTGAATGTAATATAGATAAGGTGTGTGAGGAGTATATGTGAAGCTATACGTATGGATCGAGTGATTAATGAGAAAATGGGAAGGAGAACTAGTATTGTAATAGAGTTAGCTGATCGAGCAGAGTACAGAGTTTACTGTAAGGTGCTTTAGGCATGTGGAGAAAATGGAGTAAGAACGATTAGTGAGAAAATAAAGCTGGATATGATGTGAATGATATGAGGTTGAGAGGAAGACCACGAATGGGATGGATGGAAAGTGTTGGAGAGCACTGGATTTTAGAAGGATGTATGTAGAGCAGGTGATAATGATTGTAATTGATAGTTTAATGGAGGGCAGTTGTGAATTCAAAAAGGGAGATGTTGCCTCGACGGGAGATTGTGCCACATCTGGTCTGATCAGCTGATTGGGTCAGGTTTGGATGCGACGATAGGTCTATTATGATGCGACAGGGATGAACCGACCTTGCTGCTGAGACCGACCGTGGAAATATCCGGTTGCCTTATTAAACTGATCCTCACGGAGTGTGGTGCGGTGAAGACATCTTTTCTCCGCTTGAGGCCGAAATGGCCAGCCAGATGGCTGGAGAGAAAAAAAATCTTATGCACATCAAGCAAACCATGCATTTGATAATACAAAGAAAAGGTGAAAATTCATATATAATTTGAATAAATTCTTATTGTGTACTGCCGATGAGAAAATGCAAGTTTGGTATCTCCATTTGAACAGGGCCAGGAAATGCTCTTCACCGAAACTGCAACAAAGCTAGATGAAAGATATTGTGTCTACATCATCTGCAGGTGGGCGAACTGATAACGTATCTAAATGAGTCACTTGAGAGGAGATAAGACGCCAGGTGCTGGAGATGACACTGAGGCAGCCCGCTGATAAACAGTAAGGACACCGCTTCTGCCTCTCGGTCGCGGGTGTTGCAACAAGCTGAGCACACCAAAACCACGGCAACAATCGCACCCACTTTTATTATAGAATGGATATAGGATTGTTAGAGTCAGTGCAGATAAGGATGACCAAAATGATAGAGGGGATTCGTAATTTTAGTTATGAGAGGAGACTGAAGCTTTTGAAATTTCACTCACTGAAGAGGTGTAGAGTATGAGGAGATCTGATTGAAGTATTTAAATGGGTGAAGAATTTTAATAAGGTGGATGTAGGAATCTTACGGCTAGGATAGAACAAGAAGTAATGGATTCAAACTGGAAAAATGTAGATTTAGAAAAGAGATCGGCAAAAATTGGCTTACAAATAGGGTGGTGGATGACTGGAACAAACTTAGTCAGCAGGTAGTTAGTGCACAGACGATAGGGAGTTTGAAAAGAAGATTAGACGGCCTTATGGATAGGAATGAGAGGTAGATGTAGGTAATAAGAGAGTATTGGAGTCATACGTAGAACTCCGGCCGTTTGTAGCTTCCTTATATTCTTATGCTCTTGTGTTCTTAACGGCTTGGTGCATCCTTTGCTTGGCTCTCAACATATTCAGGGTCATGAGGTGATGTGACAGAATCTGAATTTATAAGAAGTCGTGATCCGCAAATGCCATGACCATGTATAGCATATTTGATCGAGGGTACTTTTTTTCGTTAGTGTGTGTGTGTGTGTGTGTGTGTGTGTGTGTGTGTGTGTGTGTGTGTGTGTGTGTGTGTGTTTATATATATATATATATATATATATATATATATATATATATATATATATATAATATATGTGTATATGTTTATATATATATATATATATATATATATATATATATATATATATATATATATATATATATAATATATGTGTATGTGTTTATATATATATATATATATATATATATATATATATATATATATATATATATATATATATATATATGTGTGTGTGTATGTGTGTGTGTGGGTGTATATTGTATATCTCCTTTGGAGTGAGTGTGAGAGGCTTGTTCCCCATGTTGTATTGTCATCCTTACCCCTCTGCGCCACCATGCCCTCCAGAGTATCCATTAAAGATTAGTCACACGGAACATTTGATAGCCAAGATGGGGCTGATCATTCGGGCGAGACAGATAGCCTCTCCACCAGCCTACCAGGAGACCTTACTCATCATCTGTGTAGGAAGGAAGGAAGGAACGAAAGAAGGAGGATCTTAAGACTATAGATTATTTGTAGATGGTGTTCAGCGATCAGGTTCTTGGCCATTACGAGTGGAAGTGGGTGTGCGCGGCCAGGCTTGTCCCTACATGTGCTATTGATTGACCATGAACCCTACAAGGGCCACCACCGCCTCCGTCTGGGACTGGCGGGACGTGCGACACTCCGCGCTCGCTCTCGCCACAAGGCTTGGGTGGGAGTGGGGCGGAGCGAGGCGGGGAGGGAATGGCATCGTCTGGTCCTCGCTGACTCCAACCCAGACAAGAGAGTATCCGTGCACACCTTACTTCTGCCATGATTCCAAGGTGTTTCCGTCCACCTCTCGTCGCAGCAGGATTCAGTTGCGGTATCTGACGTTCGTTTTGTGTGTTCTTAAATAATACCAGTTGTACATGAAATTAGCAAATTTCTCCATGCCTTTGTTTCGCAAAAAACATTCTCTCTCTTGTTTGCTATACTGAAGATAATTGGAGCAATCGACAAATATAACTATTATTCAAATTTATTATTATGCTTGGTAATAGGACAATTTTCCTCTACATAATGTGTAATTATTTTTTTATCAAACGAGAAAGTATTATTTGACCAGCTTAGATTGACCTCAATAATTCTTATTACGATTTTGATTTCGAATGACTAGGAAGTGTTGGGCTTCAAGACCCATTATGCTCACGACCTTTGACAATACACCCAACAACCTCAAAAATAGACTAACTTTAACAATGTTCTTCACATTCACGTATCGTACAAGTTTCCATTATCCTGTCCACAAGCTGCGCACCTCTCTTACCACTGGCGTGGAAAGTGACTGGCGTTTAAGTTTGCAACCACGTCGTCTCTTACCCACCCCTTGCCCTGGCCTCTCCCCTCGTGATGAAATAACCTGCTGCTCGGGGTTCAGCAGAGAAATGAACGAGCTGGTGGAGAAGTGGAGTCTGAGAGTTTCTTAGTATACTCTCTCTCTCTCTCTCTCTCTCTCTCCTCCCTCTCTCTCTCTCTCTCTCTCTCTCTCTCTCTCTCTCTCTCTCTCTCTCTCTCTCTCTCTCTCTCTCCTCATGATTTCGTAAAGCTGAAAAGAACCCATTTTCACTAAATGTCCCTGTACTCCTCCTGCCGTGGCTTCATGTTCCTCCGCACGATCTGGGTTGGAAGATGGTTGTTAGGGAGAGGACACCTCCCACCACAACAATCCCCCGGCTCCCTTTGGTTGGTGGCTAGGGTTAGGTAACGCGTCAGTAACCAGCGGCTGCCTCATCGTGACTCTCTTCGGAGTCATATCCTGATAAAAAGAATTATAAGTTAGTAAGTTAACAATGCCTCAGCTAACGTGTTACTTACCATGGTGTAAAGAAAGCGATAGAGACCTAAAATATTTGTCTGTCAGCAAAACTTCAGCAGAATAATAGGTTTGTCTGCTTTCACTTGATTGCATTTTCAAGATACACTCCTAATAAGAATGCATTTAAAGAGAAAGATAATATATATATATATATATATATATATATATATATATATATATATATATATATATATATATATAATATATAGAGAGAGAGAGAGAGAGAGAGAGAGAGATTGTGAATCCGTGGGAGTCAGCTGTGCTGTGATAACTTGTCGCGCAAGGAAATACTCCCATCCAGGCGGGGATGGAGGGGGGCGCGGCTTGAAGCTAGTGATGTGGGCGTCTGCCTTCGTGGGCTGGTGCCGCGCGGCAGGTGGATGGAGGTGTGGCAGCATTTGCTACACCTCCATGCTCTCCTGACCTTATATGCTGCTGCAAATTTTTTCCATGTCCCTGTAAAGGAGATAATTTTGTAATGAGATATTGTTTTCATAATCATCAGAGAGAGAGAGAGAGA
>JAXIVD010000491.1:102500-145000 GCA_036785275.1 Cancer borealis
TATGTACGTGCGTGTGTGTTTGTGTGTGTGTGTGTGTGTGTGTGTGTGTGTGTGTGTGTGTGTGTGTGTGTGTGTGTGTGTACACGTATTCATGTGCGTACACGCGCTTACCTCTTGACATTTCCTAAGAATTTTCTCTTAGGTATATTACTATAATTGCACGTAATGGTGCTGCATGAATACAGTCAACTGTACATTGCCCTTATTAGCGGCAGACGAAGTTATAGACTATAGAGGCAGAAATGAGGGCAAAGCATCACTGTAGTGCCTTTCTACCGAGATTTGAGGCAAAGCAGCGGCGGCAGCGGCAGCAAGGGATCTTAAGATGCCGGCGAAAGAGGAATCTTTGTGGTGACAAGTGCGGCTGCTTATGGCGGGTCAAGCGAGGCTCTGAATGACGAAACGGAACTCGCTAGGGAGTGTCAGATGAACGACCGCGTATTGAAACTAGTATTTTGTTGGTCAGTTTCATAATTCATAGAAACATGTTGGACTGATCATTATTTTCCCCTGTTATTGTTGATTCGTACCAAATACAACATGGCATTATTGGACATTCTAAGGTGGGAACATTGATAACCATCCTCAAAAAGCTGTTCGCTTAGTTGGCCTATACATCCCCCTCCCATCTCCCTCCGTGCACTGTCCACCTCCAGACTCCACCCACCTGCACTACCACTCCTGAATACCAGCCACGGCTGCCCTGCACTCTCCCAAACCTCTCCTTCAAGAGAAACAGCATGTATGATGTTGCAGATGGGGCAGATGATATGAACATTGTCTTTCTCCACAACTTTTAAATCATGTTGTGTGGCATCCTATCGTGTAGTTCTGGGTCAGATCCTCATAATAGATCCTGCCAACTGCATTTGATTCCCCGATTCTTGTGATCTAGGCCTTAAAGGCAGTGAGCTGTAGAACAGGTCATGACACTTTCTTTATGCATCCACTGTTGATTGATGAGTGGCAGGATGCAATTCGTCCATTGTACTCGTGCCACATGCTGTACTTGGCTTTGTGTACACACCCTTTGGACGCCCATCGATGACTAACGTAAAAATTGTGATTTTTTTGTCTTAACTTGTTACACCGAGAATAGAAGTGACATCACCAGGGACGACCGGCCTGTTGCTGCTGCTGCGGCTGCTGCCAGGTGCAGGCGGGTGCTACCTGGCCCTTGCTCCCAACACCAGTATGTCCTTGGTCGACCGAGATACCAACAGTAACGATGAGGCAGTGTTTGAGGTCCAAGAGTGAAGGGTCGGAGATCATGCTCTTCCTGACACCACCCACGTACAACACCTGTCTGACACCTCATACCACATCCGCCTGACACTTCATACCATGCCCATTTGACACCTCATACTATGACCGCCTGGCACCTCATACCACACCCATCTGACACTTCATATTACACCTACTTCACACCTCATACCACACCCGCCTGGCACCTCATACCCCGTCCTACCTGACACCTTATATCCTTCTCCCTCCTCTCCCTTGCCCTCCCTCCCGATCAGCGACCAGCCAGCCTGCGAGGAGCCACACACACCCACACCGCCTTGTGGCCTCCACCTCCACCTGCGGCGCCTCACCTTATCCCCACCCTCGTCCGGCCTCCTTCCTCTCCACCTTGCCTTGTTTTGGTCTCTCTCTCTCTCTCTCTCTCTCTCTCTCTCTCTCTCTCTCTCTCTCTCTCTCTCTCTCTCTCTCTCTCTCTCTCTCTCTCTCTCTCTCTCTCTCTCTCTCTCTCTCTCTCTCTCTCTCTCTCTCTCTCTCTCTCTCTCTCTCTCTCTCTCTCTCTCTCTCTCTCTCTCTCTCTCTCTCTCTCTCTCTCTCTCTCTCTCTCTCTCTCTCTCTCTCTCTCTCTCTCTCTCTCTCTCTCTCTCTCTCTCTCTCTCTCTCTCTCTCTCTCTCTCTCTCTCTCTCTCTCTCTCTCTCTCTCTCTCTCTCTCTCTCTCTCTCTCGTTCGCTCGCTTTGGAAATAAGGCGACATGAGTTCAGTGAAGGCAGTTGTGTTGTCAAAGTTTCACTCGGTTCATATCTGGCATTGACTCTCCTTTCCTACCGCTCTCCAACACTGCTCTTCATGCTGCCTTCAATACTTTTTTTTTTGTGGTCAGGGGAGTTGGGGGAATTTTCGAGTAAAAGGGATTACTTGTTATCATTATTATTATTATTATTATTATTATTATTATTATTATTATTATTATTATTGTTACTATTATTATTATTGTTATTATTATTAATACTATTATTATTATTAAACTACACGCTTAATTATACAAACCTGAGTAACAGAATATTTGTTATTTTTTAATTTCACCAACCTAGAAAGTCACAAAAGATGCTGGTATGAGAGAGAGAGAGAGAGAGAGAGAGAGAGAGAGAGAGAGAGAGAGAGAGAGAGAGAGAGAGAGAGAGAGAGAGAGAGAGAGAGAGAGAGAGAGAGAGAGAGAGAGAGAGAGAGAAAGAGAGAGTGTGTTGGGTGAGGAACTATCAAATGAATCAAAGAAACACAGAGCTATAGTGAATTTAGTCAAATGTTATAAGTAAGAACATATCTAGTAAGAACCTGCGTCGCTGTTAACATTGAATCAATAAGTGATACTAACGCAATATGAGACCTTGTAATTACAAGTCTTGAGAGCATCATCCTGCATTTAATGAGACTATGGAATGAGACAGTATGAAAGATGTTATGGTGTCTTTTGAACGAGTTATTGGGACACTATGTAAGCTGTTTGTTCTTGTGCTAACTTTTGAACGAAAGCAGCATAGATGAATAAGGGCGTTGTGAAGTTAAACAAAAGTTTTAATGTACTGAACATAACGACGTGAGGAATTGTGTGAAAGACGAACAATTTGTCGTATGGAGTAAAGCTTTGACACATCTGAGGATTGTAAATCATTGACGAAATATTATCAACTTGAGACACTTGACAACTGCGAAATGTTGACACGCCCACATCGGGGCGGGGCAGCCTTGAAACAGCGAGTGGAGAGGACGTAGTGAAAATACCGTAATTCTTGAGATGGTACCGATGATGTTGGTCATCGCTCATAGAGAGAGGAAGGACTATGCGCTACCACCGAACAACTAAACACTGCTACTGCCGATGATGGCGACGAGGATGTCGATGGTTTTGTGTGAGATGATGTATACACGTATACCAATATGATATACAAGTATGTATAGGAAAAGCTTCAAAATGCTAATCTTAGAAGCGATCTCCAGCTTAGAAGTTGTGCAGGTTTCAGCCCCTGGCCATTCCATTCATAAAGCGGTGGAAAGGAGAGGCAAGAAACTAGTTTGGCGGCCTGGCGCTGGGCATTTAAGGGGCCCTGGTGGGTGCGTCCCGCCCGCGCCCGCCCTCCACCATCAGCCGCGCCCATCTTCTGTTCCTCGGTCGCCGTCGTCGCAGGTTTTCTGTCATTGTGTCACATCTGTAGCTTGAGCTGCTGTCTCGAAGTCCAAGAATAAAGTGGAAGAGGAAGAAGAGTTTGGTCAGACTAAGATTATAATATGAGGCGAAAAGGAATCGGTACTTTTATTTTGGTAATGTTTTTCACCTGTTTCCTACCTTCCCATTGTTGCATATCACTGGTGAATGTAGGTTTTCATTCTAGTCGAGGGTCATTCTCAATCACATCGTATTAGTGGAAAGAGAAAAGGGCGTAGATATTGCGCGGGTCTTATGTTGTCGCGGGCAGGAGGCGTGAGGCGGCGTCAGCGGCAGGTGCGTTGTTCTGGGAACTGGCCACGAGGTATGGGGGCGACTGGCGACCAAAGCAGCAAACTGGGTGCGGCCTCACCTCCACCGTCACCACCGCTCATGACCTCCACCTCCTTCACTTCCTCCACTATACCACTACCACCATTCTCTCTCCTCCTTTGCCTAATCGTCGTCATAATTGCAAATAAACTGCTAGGCTCGTCACTCTACAATATTACTATTTTACAATTACTACATTTGTCGTCATCGTAATCGTTATCGTCATCGCTATCGTATTGGTCATCGTCATCATCATTTTCATAATTATCATTATCATCATCATCATTATTATCACTGCATTCGTCCATAATAGTAGCTGTTGTAACACAAGCCCGTAGAAGAAGTTTATTGTCAGATTCCGCAGAGAATAGTGACCATCCGAAATACACCATAATTGGTGGGTGCACATCTTCCACTTTGGGTCAGAATGCCATCAACCTTGCCAGTCATGCAAAATAAAGGTGTTGACAGCCTCCACTGTCACATTCTTACTCGCCACTATAACCACTGCATCCTCGCCACTCACGGCACACGCTGAACTCAGACCAAGCGATGCAAATGTAAATAAATAAAGTTTAATAAAAATTAACATATCCTTTAGTGCCTAACAATGATGACATTGCGTTTTGTAAATAAGACGTTTGATAATGATGCCATCTTGTAAAATGAATTACTGACCACTCATTTATGTGAGCCTTCGTAAGGCTTTGTTGTCCCTTCCTCTGTCTCGTGTTGGTGTCCCCTCTTCTTAAACGATTTGTACTTCCATTTTCTTGTTTGTAAAACAGATTCCATTTAAGTCGATCAGAGAGAGACCTTGAGGCTTGGACATCGTTGGGACTCTGTGTTGGTGATTAAAGGTGATTAAATAATCCCCTCAAACTAAGCATCTATAAATCATATAATTCTGCTAGGGTTAACGAGAGAGCGCTACCACTCTCACCAAGAAGCTGCCGTGAACCAGGATCGAACTCACAATCTTTAGGTCACGAGCCGAACAGTGTACCACAGAGCCACCCGACCTCCTTAAGGTGTTGGTACTACTTTTTCTGATTCATCTTATTAAATATATGATCCTCGTAATCATCTCTTCGAAGTATAAAAGCATACAGTTATATGAAGAATGCGAAATTAATGAAGGTAACTCAGTGGTTCCAGTGAAAATTACGTCTCCCCGCATGTCACATTATGGAGACAACATCTCAATGCTACCTCAAAACACAGCGGACTGTCAGGACATCTCATCTATCTCTATAACATCACTTTCTTCACTTGTGACACTGATTTTATGAGAGGCTACTAGACGGACATTCCAGACACCTTGATCAAAACATGTATCACGTTTATTTAGGTTGTATTTTGAAATTGGAAACTTTACGCTAAGACCAAGGCATTTGTGGTTACTTCCTCCGACATATTTCATGCTGGAGTAGAAGGACGTCAAACTAAAACTTCTATACTGCATTTTACCAATTGTTTTCAGACAAATGCCAGGAGCCTTCGTGCATTTTTACGCAATTATGTAAATGCACAGAGGAATCAACAATGGTTGTCTGTCGTTGCAGCCGCCTGTCGAAGTTATTGTCACCATGATTGTGAGACTAGGGAGAGGTGGGACTTTTTTTCTTATTTTATTTCTTCTTTGTGTGTGAATTGTCATGTTCTGTGTGGACAATCGTACTTTGAATGTATTTGCCAGTTTATGTGACTAAACGAATATTAGTTCAGCACAATCCAGGTGTGCTTCAAACTGAAGTCATGTATCTCTAGACGATGGTGTCTGATGTTTTTGTTTCTAATAGAGTAGATCACTTATGTTGCGACTTGTAAGCCATTTAAAAGCTGTATATGGATGGCTATTTGTATAAACTTCAGTGTTGAAGGCTTTACCACCTTGATCTCGCTGCTTTCCAGAGGGAAGGGTAAGAGCTGTGTGCATTATTGTCCAGGTGTATTTGAAAGAAGAGACATGAATGGACGGACGCCAAGCCGAACGAACCTTGCGTTGGATATTCCTTGATTGCTGAAGGCGTTTCCTAAGGCCAGAAGTCACCTGCTCGGACACGTTATGTTGCCAGTTATTAAATTCTCATTAAACTTTTCTCCACTTACTGATAACAAAGGCAAAAATAGGGTAACTACTTTTTGAAGTGAGTTGTGCCTGCCTGATCGGAACCATTTTTAGGGATGACGTTTTCACTTCAATGCGTGTTATAATTTGACTCAATTTGCGTATATGTGAAATGCTACATGCGAGGAAACTTTAGGTATTTTGTTTACTGCTATAGTTTTATAACAATTTAGTTGTATAGTTACTTGAAACAACTTTTCGCTTTTTACTGTTTTCTAAATATAGCGTTAACTTTTTAAACCGTTGTATATTAGGGATATACCAAACCTATGACAAACCAGGGATCACATTCCCAACGAGTCGTTTTCACCATAGATGGTCCTGACTGCCTCTCTCCTCCAGTATTCCTGACTTTCCAGAGGGAGCCAGCATCCGCCTCCCATCTTGGGCAGAGCGTGGTCGAGCCAGAAGGTAAGCCGCAGGCAGGATCCAGGTAGAATCCGCCGCCCCTCGCCCGCCCTCCGGCCCCGCTGGATGCCAGCACTCGGCCGCACCCACCCCACCTCCCACCCGTTGCCGGACCCGCCGTCCCGCATTACTCACTTCGACTCACAGCTTACCAGTATTACTGCTTTATTGTTTGCATTCAAGACTGCCTATCATACCAGCACTTTTAATATAGTACATTACGACTTTCACCACAGTAAAGTTTCCTCAGTATTCGATTTATACCTATGAAAGTGTAGCCTCAGTTTAGAAACTAAAAAAGTCTGGTTTGTGGTCCCTTCACCTGATCGCCTCCCATGTAAGAGTAAACGGAAAGCTAAGAAAAGTCAGCAGCTCCTTGTGGCAACTGGTCTGGTGTCCACACCCGCACCCAGGTGCCTGCCTGTCTGCCAGGACGGCCGCCCACCCGGCCCTCGCACACCCCCCTTCCTGCCCCCTCCTCGGTTGGCCTTCCTGAGGTGTGCCCACCTGCCCACCTGCCCTCCTCAGAATCAGGTACTGGGCTGACAATAGTGGCAAACACAATGACTACAAGGCTTACTCACCTATCCGCCAACACTAGAGTTTCAACTTTATCGCCTTGGAAGCCAAGGCCTGTGTTCCTACCAGTGAATGAATATTGCCAAGATGCCGCTTCCCTCCAGCGTTGTTGGTGATTCTGTTGTTTGTTTTTCTGTGTTGTGATAAGATGTTTATTTTCATACTTGGCGTTTAATTTTTAGATTCCTCTTTGAAGTATTGCATGTGTTGTAGTCATTTTCTAGGGCGTTACCTCGACTTAACCTCCTGCGTGGTCTTGGTCCAGCGAGGTGGGCGGCGAGGGCCGTGGAGCTGCGCCGCCACGGACGCCCTCGGCATGGAGGGGTGTCAGTCGGGTTTGTTCGTTTGTGTGTCTATATTTTTGTACCTGCGTGAGTGGCTACGATGCACGGGCTATTAGTTGTCAGGAGAGTGAGGCATGACGCAAGCACACATACGTTCATAGACAGACACATTCATTTTAACATCAAACTTTATTGACAAGCCACGTTGACTTGTCCAAGAGAATTTTACGCTGTAATTGTACATATTAAAGAACACACACACACACACACACACACACACACACACACACACACACACACACACACACACACACACACACACACACACACACACACACACACACACACACACACACACACACACACACGAACGTACGGACGCACACTCCTCCAGTCCGACCACACACGCCTAACCCGATGCCAGGGTCGCAGTGCACAGAGAGGCCGGGCGCGGCGGACGGAGAGGCCGCTTCCTTCATGCTTCCCGAAGTGTCTTTTGCGTCTGTTTTCTCAGTGAGTTTCGGGGTTGAAGTCCCGTTATAAATCTATTTGTGGATGATGTACTGAATATCAGTTGCATGTAGTGACAAGTGTGTCTCCAAAGAGAAAGTTGGATTACGATATCGTGACTTTGTGGCGTTGAAAAGGCATTCTGTGGACATTCAGAAAGAAAGAAGAATATTAAGATACCTGTAAGTATTTCTGCTGGTCTTTACATCACATTGGCCAACATTGACTTTAAAAAGTTACATGCACCGTGCCAGTGTAGTGGTTATGTGTAGCCAGTAGAGAAACTGAGTAATATAGGAAAATAATAACCTCGGAAAAGTTCTTCCATACTAATGTTTTCTAAACAGCATTCAGATGAATATTGAAACGATGCATAACAGTACCATTAGGCTGGGACACAGTGAATGGAGAGAACTTTGTATGTCGGTTGAGAATGGACGTTGCAACATTACATATTTCAGGATGGTTATTGACAAGTTTCATAATCATCAGAAAAGATTTGTTACCCATTGAAGCAATTGTTACTAAGCTTACATACAATTTCAGCCATGACTGATTGAAAGGTGTTAGCAAGCTTTTCCGGAAGGCGATATGGTCATAAGGCAACGTGTACTAATTTCCTATTATTGTTTCTTTGGAGAAAAGTAAAGCAATGTTATGCCTTCAGCAGAGTGGAGGTTTATCTAGCTGGTATGTGGTTGATACAGGATTCTGTTATACACCCAAATTGTTCTACTGCATGCAACGTTTAATTTCTCAGGTATTTTAGGCTCCTTGCATATGGAAGCAGACAGCATCCCCTAACACACACACACACACACACACACACACACACACACACACACACACACACACACACACACTGCAGTTCAATGAATATCGTACCCGGCTGCCACTCGGCAAGACGTGGGTTTGAATCTTGCTCAGTTCGCGAAGGATTTTTCACTGACAGGGAGCGGTTACTGTCCTCCTACCCGTCTCTATGAGCTCTGAGCTCTTTTGGGGAGTGTAATGGCTGACTCACGCATGATTCTCCAATGTGAATAACACACACACACACACACACACACACACACACACACACACCATATATATATATATATATATATATATATATATATATATATATATATATATATATATATATATATATATATATATATATAAGTATATATACCACCAGTTACAGGTGGCGGCTAACGCTGTTACATGAAGTAGAAGGTGTATGCATGGTTATGGTGACAAGCGTTGTGGGAGGATTTGATCTGTATACTCGCCATCTTGCCAAAGGGACTGTAAAAAGTAGATGTATGGTTAAAATGCAGAAGTAGGTACTATATATACATATTAGGTATAGTGTGGATTACCCACCTGCTGTCGTCTGTCTGTCCATGTATTTTTAGCAGCCTTTTTACTTTGTTTTTATTTATTTATTTTGTGCGCGCATGCGTGTGTGGTGTGATGTGTGTGTGTGTGTGTGTGTGTTCACCAGTGACCACCTTACGGATCACGCGTTCGATTCTTCATTGCCAGTCATTACCCTACCGGAGCGAGTTTTGAGCTTATTATAGCCCGATTTATGGATTAGACTTCCATCATCACACACTCTTGCTCTAGGAGGACAGTAACTGCTTGCTCATCAATGAAAACTTTGCACCTTGAGCGTGGCGCGAACCTCAGCTTCGACAGCTTGCCTACCAATGAGCTTTCAAGCAGTGTCTATAATGTGGTGCGGAAGATCACGCGCTGGACTCATGATCGTTAGCCATTACCCTCCCCGAAAGAGGTCAGAATTCATAGAGACGGATCTATGAGGCCTTTCACACATCACACCCCAATCCCCTTGCTCAAGGGGGACAGTAACCACTCCCTGTCAGTGTTTGAGGTGATCTGAACAAGTTTCTGAGGTTGAATTTGCAGTGCATTTTAAAGGTAAGGAGATATCGAGTGGTTAAGGAAATGAATCTTTACCATCAAGTATTTAGATGACAAAGTAGCGGGTTGTGTGAGGTGCAGACGCCATTTTCTTTCATAGCCACACGCCATGCTGGTGATGTAAAGATATACCGAAAAAAATTGCTTTGTTAGCGTGACCGGTAAATGTTCAGTTATTTGCCTATCTCATAATTGGATACACTGGCTATTTATTTCTGGGCAAAATATGGTGCTTTTTAATTTGGAGATAGTTTTTTTTGTCGGAAATTGCTAAAAAGTGACTTCTTGCAATTTCATCACGAAGTTGCAACTTGGCCAATTTCAGACAAAATCAGCTATTTCCAAACGATAAATGCACCACATTTTGCCCAGAAATAAATAGCCAGTGAATCTAATTGTCAGACGTGCAAAATAAAGCGTCCTCGCCCGTTATAAACTAAACTAAACTAAACTACTAACCTAACCTAACCTAACCTAACCTAACCTAACCTAACCTAATCTAACCTAATTTAACTAATTTGGAGATAGTTTTTTTTGTCGGAAATTGCTAAAAAGTGACTTATTGCAATTTCATCACGAAGTTGCAACTTGGCCAATTTCAGACAATCAGCTATTTCCACACGATAAATGCACCACATTTTGCCCAGAAATAAATAGCCAGTGTATCTAATTGTCAGACGTGCAAAATAAAGCGTCTTCGCCCGTTATAAACTAAACTAAACTAAACTAAACTAAACTGAACTACTAACCTAACCTAACCTAACCTAACCTAACCTAACCTAACCTTTTGGTTAGGTTTGGTAGTACATCTAAGTGTTGCTTTTACACTTTTGATGGTTGGAACTAATAGATTTCATAATTTCAAACATTTTGAACCCCTGTTTCACGCGTGAAAATAAGTTAGTGCCGATTTTATGGATTTTTATCGGTTTTTGTGTTTTTCGAGTGATGGTGGTACATGGACGTGTTTATAACGGGCGAGGACGCTTTGTTTTGCCCGTCTGACAATTAGATTCACTGGCTATTTATTTCTGGGCAAAATGTGGTGCATTTATCGTGTGGAAATAGCTGATTTTGTCTGAAATTGGCCAAGTTGCAACTTCGTGATGAAATTGCAATAAGTCACTTTTTAGCAATTTCCGACAAAAAAAACTATCTCCAAATTAAAAAGCACCATATTTTGCCTAAAAATAAATAGCCAGTGTATCCAATTATGAGATGGGCAAATAACTGAAAATTGACCATTGGTATATGTTCAGTTATTTGCCCGTCTCACAGCGGTAATTCTAACACTTCTCATCGGTTAGATCTCATTATTCTATGCTTTTTGAACATCTTATATATCAATCGCAAATTTTTATTCTTAACTCCCTGAACAGGGTTCAATCCCAAGCCTTGCCAGGTGACAAGCGGGAGTTATTTCACTGGACCACGGGAATGTGTGTGTGTGTGTGTATTTGAGAGAGAGAGAGAGAGAGAGAGAGAGAGAGAGAGAGAGAGAGAGAGAGAGAGAGAGAGAGAGAGAGAGAGAGAGAAGAAAACAAAAACAAAGGGGTAACCATGAGTGCTGCAACCAGGGATTGAAACCCCTGACAGGACACTTAACATAATACATGATGTCTTAGCAGTCAAGACTATAATGATCACCAAAGTTCAAGTGGAATTTGGTCAACGGTGACGGTCCCGTCACTACACACACGTTTTTTTTATTTTATTTTTTTATCTTTGTTACATTAAAAGAATAACAAAAAATAGGTTAAAAAAATCCCTCTTGTCGCCAGACCCTGTACAGAGGCAAGGGGTGGAAGTCTTATTTAGCATGAGAGGTGTCTTGACACTCCTCTTTTGAAAGAGTTCAAGTCATAGGCAGTTGGAAAAACAGACCAAGGAAGTGTTCCAGAGAGGGATGAAAGAGTGAAGATATTGGTTAACTCTTGCATTAGAAAGATGGACAGAATAAGGATGAGAAAAGCATCTCGCCTTAAATCACTTAATTCTTGTTGGGTTGGACGTCTGTTGTAAGACGTTGAAAAATGCAAGGTGGTGTCATCAGCATAAGAGTGGATAGGATATTGAGTCAGATTTAGATCGTTGATGAACAATAGAAAGAGAGTGGGTGATAGAACAGAACCATGAAGAACACCACTGTTCTTAGGTTTAGGAAAAGAACAGTGACCGTCCACTACAGCAGCAATAGAACGGTCAGAAAGGAAACTGGAGATGAAGGTACAGAGAGAAGGATAGAATCCGTAGAAGGGTAGTTTAGAAATTAAAGATTTATGCCAGACTATCGAATGCTTTCGATATGTCAAGGCCAACAGCAAAGATTTCACTGAAGTCTCTAAAGAGGATGACCAAATTTCAGTTAGAAAAGCCAGATCACCAGTAGACTGGCCTTTACTGAAACCATACTGGCAATCAGAGAGAAGGTTGTGAGCTGATAGATGCCTCATTATCTTCTTATTAAGGACAGGCTCAAAGGCTTTAGAAAGGCAGGAAATTAAAGCTATAGGGCGGTAGTTTGAAAGATTGGAGCAGTCTCCCTTTTTAGGGACAGGTTGAATGTGAGCAAACTTTCAGCAAGAAGGATAGGTAGAAGTAGAGAAACACAGACGAAAGAGTGTGACCAGGCAGGGAGCGAGCTCGGAAGCACAGTTTTTGAGAACCACAGGTGGGACTCCATCCCGACCATAAGCCTTCTGAGAATCAAGGCCAGAGAGGGCCTGGAAAATGTCATAATGAAGAACTTTAATTTTAGGGATGAAGTAGTCATGTGATAAATTAATCATTAAGATATACTTATGTTGTGTTTGGTTTTATTATTTATCATGTATAATTGTTAAGTATGTTTGAAGCATTTATTAGCTATCATTTGAGAATAAACCATAAACCTGTAATCTGCTCACCCATACTTTGTGTCCAGCAGGCCTGTGAACCAATGAGGTGACAAAAATGGGGACATTCCAAAAGTTCTGCCTCAGGTGGAACAATCATACAACAAATCTTCTTGGAACTCTTGGCCACATTCTTACTTCTGAACAACATTCAGATGTAACATTATGCTGTCAAGGTAAGAAGAAAACTTTATTTGCGAAATATTTCTTTCTATATATTTCATTGCGTAGTTATCTTTAATAATGAAGTTTAACAAGATGTTATGTTTTCACATTGTTTATTTGTTTGTTTTCTGGTATGATAGCAACTTCCTGACAATAACACCGTCATGAAATTGTATCAAAATGGCCCCCTACCCTAAATCTTGTCTCCATTACATTTTGAAAGGTCAAGAACAAGGATAAAGATTATAAAAGAAAAAGTCACCATTAGTATTCCTATTGGACGTTATCTTGGGCACCAACTTTAGCACGCCCAACTCCAAGCTTACTGTCAACTTCTGGGATTTTCAAGTATCCCTAACTGTCAAAATACACCACAACTTCGTAAACTTTCAACACGACTGGTTACCAAAATTATCCGCTCCATTGATTCTTTAAACGTAAATGTCAAAGGTCAAGGTCAGGAGAAAATCACTAATATTAATGGTGGCGGTGGAGGTACAGTTGACCTGGTGATGTGATGTCACAATTTCGGCAATGTTTAAGACTCTGCTAGTGGCACTTGGCAACAAAAGTCCCCATTCATCCCAGGTGAGGTTTTCCTCACACCATATGTCTAACTTCTTTTCATTGCAGTTCACCTATTTTTATTAATCCTGACCCTTTTACTTTTTTACCAAACACTAGAATGGTAGTTGTGGCTGGCTGGCTGGATGAATGGGTGTTTACTGTACTTTCTTACAATGTTGAGGCTTGACATCCAATGGTACCTTGTGCCTCAACTTATCTTGATGCATTTGCCAGCTCTCGGAACTTTTTAAACTCTCTTCCCAAGATTGTTAGGGCGAGAAAATATGAGACACTGTTACAATATGAACAAAACTAAACTAGGAAAATGATTAGTCCAACTGAACAAAACAAAAGATAGAGACACTAAACGATAACGTAGTCGCCCAGCCATGTCATGCTGGATTTGGGCCTCTGCGGTGGTCCTCTCCTTTGGGGGACATGTACCTCTGAGACAGATGCCTCCTAGGATGGTGTGTGTGAATCTGGAGTTTTACCCAGGGTTTTGATGGTCAGCTGCTGGCAGCGGGTGCGCACTGCATAGTGATATGCGGCCATTTCTGTCCATCCTTACTTCATACTGACGGTGTGGGTGAACTTCGACAACCTGCTCCTTGCCTTGGTGCCCTGGTCCTGAACTCAGACCCAGGTTCCTGGTTGTAAGTGGTGTTGCTGGCTATGCTGTCCTAGACATTGTTGCTGCACTTCCTCATGGTGTTGCGCTATCAGCATTTCCCTCTCATCCAGGGGATCTACACCTTGTTGTGCTGCCTAGCATTGGGAATGCAATTTCACAACAGTTTGCCTGTTGTCATCTGCAATGGTAACCTGTTCACTCCCTGCAAGGGATATTAAGGGTGTGCTGTTAGGATGGTGGGCTCAGGTGGCTGGATGGACGCATTGGCATTGCAGGAGTCACAAATAGCTCCGTGGTGATGCAGATCACCTTCAATCCCGGGCCAATACACTACTGCTGTGTTATATGATGCCTCGATTTATGAAAATTCTCATATACGATCTATGTTTTACTACTCATTTTACGATCACTGTTTACTCGCGTGTAGATGGATAGCCCAAGTGGCTGGAGTGCATCACATTTCTACAGGTATTTATTCATGATCGCAGCACCCTGATGCTTCGGTAGTAAACTCACACAACTCGCATCACACTTGAGCCTGGTACTGTGTTACAGGTATGCTGTAATCATAAAATTATTTTTGTGATTCACAATACACTCAAACCTCAGTTTTCGTATGCCCCAGTTTTCGTACAACTCGGTTTTATACAACTTTTTTTGTTGAAATTTTGTCCCAGTTTTCAGTACATCCGCTTGATCTGTGTACAGTTGAAAAAGGTCCGTACCAAACTCGTCCGCCTGCCCACGTGACGTTACGGTCCGATACCCGCTGGTCACTTTTCTTTGGTAATACTGCCGAGTGGCCAAAGATCACCCTCATGCTGCCATAACACTATCCTCGATGGGACTGCAAAGCTATATGCTCAAGGAACTTCCGCAGGCAGCATGAGCCTCTCATAAGAAACGAGGCATCACTTAAAAAATCTAACCCACTCTACTAACGGACTGAGGCTAACCATCTAAGGCCTCCATTAAGCCTACTGATGCCACGGATAAAGAATAAAAAAACCGTTGCCGAGCTCTTCTCAGCATGAGTCAAGCCCTTGGTGCCTGGCGTGGTAGCTGGTGGCTACCTGATGCTGTGAAGCCTCTGGGATGATGAACCACATACATCCCTGATCATAAGTGTAGGTGGCTTGGCCACAAGACACAGTTAGCCTGTTCCCCACACTGAAGAAGGGCTCCAGACATTGGGCTCCTGTGACTTGTGGATTCCCAGTCACCATTGGTCACTCGTGACACCAGTTGGTACATGGGATCCTCAAGTGCCTTTCCAGTCTCATCATAGTTGATCACTCGTGACACCAGCAACCAGTACATTGGATCCTCAAGCGCTATTTGCAACAATGTCTCTTCATCAATGATAGCATACCCACTCAGGTTTAGGGTGGCTCCATTTGCTGCTGACATGGCTGTGGCTGTAATGTAGTCTTGTTCCTCATCCACCTCGTTTGGGGTGAACTTAACTCCAGGATACTGGGACAGGAAGTGTGTCCATGATTTGTGTTTTCCTGACAGATAGTGCATGGTGAACCTGTATTGTAAGGTTCACTTCTTGAGCCAGAATAAACATAGATAGGTGATATCCTTAAGGGCTTTATCGCCCAAGAACCTTATGAAGGGCCGGTGGTCTGTCGCGATAACCAGGTTAGGGCACCCCAGTATGAATAGCTGGGATTTGCGCAGGCATCATGCTACTGCCACGACTTCTCCTTCCATGGGTGGATATCCTGCCTTGGAAGGGGTGAGGTGCTGGCTGCTGTATAAAGCTAAGCACCAGCCTGCCTTGCAACAGAGTGGCATGCTGACCGATGAACATGAACAGTAACAGTACTGCGGCATCACAACAAACCCAATACACTATTCCCTTGATTTATGATTGGGTTATGTTCGTAGAAACGCAATTGTAAACCGATTGCTTGTATACCAAGGTTATATTGCAATGGTATGAATAGGGATGCATTCCAAACCCGTTTATAGTATTACCTAACACTCCTTACTACATTAAATATATATATATATATATATATATATATATATATATATATATATATATATATATATATATATATATATATATATATATTATATATATATATGCACGTGCAGTTAAATCTTGCCCCTTCATTTCTAAAATATAATCAGTGCCAGGTAGGATCCATGACTTTATTTGTTTTACTACTGATGACTGTTTAGTTACCAGATTACCGTATTTTGCGGTGTATAATAATGCACATTTTTTTCGCTCAAAAAATGCCAAAAAAGTTACCCTCTGGTATGCACCAAAGGTACAAGTTTTCAAAATGTATTTTTGTCTTGTCCAATAACGACTGTAAACTTACCTTTATTATTGATTATGATCCTGCATAGTCCATAGTTGTGCTTATAATATGTTGTCATAGAATACAACGTGAACAAATAACCAGTATAGAAAAGTAAAAATGAAGTCAGTTGAGAATTGTCCAAGTCTTGTTGTTATCCAGCTTCTTCACTGACCAGGCCCGGCCGCCATTTGTTACATAACTTAATTACTGGCTCTCATCATGGGTTCACTAAGGACTAGGGTAAATTGTGTCTCAATAATCTTTTATCTTTCCATAGTACAGTCTATAAGGCAGCAGATAAGGACTTAAACTATGATGTAATATATCTAGATTTCAGCAAAGCGTTTGACAGGGTGCTTCATCAGAGATTGTTGACAAAATTTAAAGCCCATGGCATAGATGGTAAGGTCTGTAATAGAATTAAAGCTTCACTTAGTGGCAGGGAACAAAGGATTCAATTATATGATAAGAAACCGAATTGGGGGTACAATAAATTGTGGAGTCGCTCAGGGGTTCGTATTTGGCCCATTATTTTTCATTATATAAATTATTTGAATTCTGGGATAAATAGCAACATTCATAAGTTTGCAGATGACACTAAGATAGGGAGACAAGTCAGTTCAGAGTGGAAAGTTATGGTATTACAGAATGCATGAATGGGCAGTTAAATGGCAGATGGAATTAAATATCAACAAATGCAGTATGCTTCACGTAGATAGACACAATACAGGAAATAGATATGCCCTAAATGGAGTAGATATAGGTAAATCAAATTCAGAAAAAGATTTATGAGTGTTGGTTGGAGTCAGGACCTGAGGGCCAGAGAGCAGTGTATTAGTGGCAGGAACAGAGCTAACAGAGCACTGGGTTTTATTGCCAGTAGCGTAAGTAATAGATCAGCAGAAGTAATCCTAAGACTTCACTTAATGTTAGTTAGGCCTCATTTAGATTATGCTGTGCAGTTCTGGTCTCCGTACTAGAAAATGGATATTGATAAGCTAGAAGTAGTACAAAGAAGAATGACTAAAATGATTCAGGGGATAAGGAACTTAACTTAGAGATATATTAAAGCAACTCATTCTACACTCTTAAAAAAGACATAGGATAAGGGGAGATCTGATAGAAGTGTTTAAATGGGGCTAGGGTTTCAACAAAGGATTTTTAGATTTTTCTAGATTTAGATATTTATTTAGCCAAATTGTTATGACATTTGATTACATAAGAACATTATAATAAAAACAATGACACAAGATATAATAAATATAATAATAATATCATTGGCTGAGCCTATTGAGAGTAAACTTTATTAAAAGGCTCCTATATTTACACACTTGAATTAACACAAATGTTTTGACATTCATATGTGAATAAAATCTATCACATACATTATTTATACCCATTTTTTTTCTTCAAATGCATCATAAACCAGTTCATATCTAATTGTTGTAGTACATTTAATATTTCAGTATACACATAAACTTATCCATATATGCATTTACATAAACGTGCATTTACTCATACAAATTCATAAAATCATACCATTATACACTTATAAAAATGCACAAATACACATACAAGGAGACATAAATAAGGTTCTCATAGTCAATTGTTATAAATTGGTTCAATAATAGGAAAGTAGAAGAGTGGAACAAACTCAGCGAGTATGTGGTAAATGCAGGGACAGTAGATGGTTTTAAGAAAAGATTAAGAGAACAGGTGGAAGGTGTTAGGTGTGTAGGGATTGCCTTGTGTAGGTCAACTGGCCTCTTGCAGCCTCCTTATTTTCTTATGTTTTTATTATAATCAAAACTTATAATTGAATTATGCCTTTATTTAATTTTTTTTTAACAAAATCATTACGTTTAGAGGAGAAATATGACCAAATACCAATTTTCTAGTATCCTCGGACAATAACCTTTACCTATGTTAGGGTTACATTCCTAGGGTATTAGAAAAGATGGTGTTTGGTTATATTTCTCGACTAAACTTTATGGTTTTGTTAAAACAATTACCGTATTTTACGGCTTACAAGATGCACTTTTTTTTCCCTAAAAAATACCATGTAAAATACTTGTGCGTCTTCCAAGACGAATGTTGTTGTATTGGCTCGCCCGATAGGGACGTGGATTTGTATGATGTCATTACATTATGAGGTTAACTTAAGTAACTATTCAATTCAGCTTTTTATATGATATAACCTCAGTACTTACTTGTTACAAGTATTTCCAATACCATAAACCTTCCTGGAGCCAAGCCACAAGCCCAAATGCGTTTAGATCTGCTGTGTTGGTGTGTTGTCTCCTATGCTCGAAGCATAAGGTTTGCTCACACTCTTATGTCGTGAAATACGGTATATCAGTTACCATGCGGCTGTCACACGTATCACAAGCTGTTGTTTGTCCTGGAAATTATCACCCATGGCGAGTTCATCAAAACGATTTACTTATACTATCGCATAGTTTAAGATAGTTTAAGAAAAGGTTACATAAATTCATGGATATGATGAATATTAGGGTGCGTCTTCCAAGATGCAGCGTCTTGTAAGCCGTGAAATACGGTAAATAAACAAAGGTATGATTTAATTGTAAGCTTTCATCATAATGTTATACACACTGTGCTGCCTCTGTTGTCAGCGGTTAGCATTATGTAATCCTGAGATGCAAGCAATAAATATGCCAGAATTGGGTGGGAAAGCAGATATGCAATACCATAACCAGTTTTTGGCAGCTGCTTAATAAGGATGTGGCAGGCCATTTTCCCAGGGTAGAAAGAACAGCGCCAAGCCACAGGACATGTTAGCGGAGATGATGCTGTGTGTTAGTAGGAAGACAGAGAGTTGGGTTCAGAGATGAGCGAGAGGACTACGTGACACCTATCCAGGTGTGAGAGATGTATATTTTATGATCACAACATATCTGTAACATTGTACTCAAGTGTGGTGTGGGAAAAGACTAGGCAGCTGAGTTATGAAAATGCCTGTAGAAATATGATACACTTCAGACACTCGGTCTATCAATCATATACATGAGCATACGGTGATTGTAGAAAAAAAAGTTGTAGTAAAACAGATCGATTGTATACGCAAAATATTATAAACCGATGCATTGTATAATGCAGGAGTAGTGTACCATCCTTGCACCAGGTAGGGTGGGATTTGTAGTAGTATGCCAGCCAATGCTTAGCCAGCTGACAGACAGTTTCCTTGTCCTAATTAAACCTCTGCTGCAGGTAGTCATCCCAGTAGACAGTCTTGCCAAGCAACTTCTTGAACTGGTCCCTGAAAGGCGACATAAATGGGTCAGTGGTCAGAAAGGGCGTCACACACACACACACACACACACACACACACACACACACACACACACACACACACACACACACACACACACACCAAATTGGTTAGGAAAGTGCAGTATGCGAGAGATTGTGAGAAATTGCAAGAGGACCTTGATAAGATTGGTAGATGGAGTGAAAAGTGGCAAATGGAATTTAATTTGAGTAAGTGCAAAGTCATAGAATTTGGCAAAAGCAAAAGGAGAGTGAACTATAATTACAAAATGGAAAATGTTAGTTTGGAAAAGTCGAAGGAGGAGGTGGATTTGGGGGTGACTATTACGTGGAGTTTAATCCCGGATATACATATAGATAAAATTACGGGAGAAGTGAGTTGTCTGCTAAGGAGAATCAAAATGGCTTTTTCGTACTTGGATGCCGATATGATGAGAAAACTGATTACTGCTATGATTAGACCAAGATTGGAGTATGCGGCGATTGTATGGTCCCCTCACACAAGGAAAAATAGTAGAAAATTGGAGAGGGTGCAAAGGGCAGCCACCAAGATGGTACCAGAATTGAGAGAGTTGACATATGAAGAAAGATTGAGGAAACTGGAACTTCCTACACTTGAGAGTAGGAGAGAGAGAGGGGACTTGATAGGAGTTTATAAAATGGTGAACAACCTGGATAGAATTGATGGAGAGTTGTTAAATCTGGAGGCCAGAAGTACAAGGGGACATGGAAAGAGGCTGAAAAAGGAGCGTTGTATCAGGGACATCAAGAAGTACAGTTTTCCGCACAGAGTGGTCGACACCTGGAATGAATTAAGTGGAGATATTGTAAACGCCACCAGTGTACACAGCTTTAAAGCCAAGTTGGATAAAGTAAGATATAAAGACGGGACAATATGAGATTACTCCCCTTCCGTAAACCACAACTAGGTAAATACAACTAGGTAAATACACACACACACATTTAGTTTGAAAAAGTCGAAGGAGGAGGTGGATTTGGGGGTGACTATTACGCGGAGTTTAATCCCGGATAGGCATATAGATAAAATTACGGGAGAAGTGAGTAGTCTGCTAAGGAGAATCAAAATGGCTTTTTCGTACTTGGATGCCGATATGATGAGAAAACTGATTACCGCTGTGATTAGACCGAGATTGGAGTATGCGGCGATTGTATGGTCCCCTCACACAAAGAAAAATATTAGAAAATTGGAGTGGGTGCAAAGGGCAGCCACCAAAATGGTACTGGAATTGAGAGAGTTCACATATGAAGAAAGATTGAGGAAACTGGAACTTCCTACACTTGAGAGTAGGAGAGAGAGAGGGGACTTGATAGGAGTTTATAAAATGGTGAACAACCTGGATAGAATTGATGGAGAGTTGTTAAATCTGGAGGCCAGAAGTACAAGGGGACATGGAAAGAGGCTGAAGAAGGAGCGTTGTATCAGGGACATCAAGAAGTACAGTTTTCCGCACAGAGTGGTCGACACCTGGAATGAATTAAGTGGAGATATTGTAAACGCCACCAGTGTACGCAGCTTTAAAGCCAAGTTGGATAAAGTAAGATATAAAGACAGGACAATATGAGATTACTCCCCTCCCGTAAACCACAACTAGGTAAATATACACACACACACACACACACACACACACACACACACACACACACACACACACACACACACACACACACACACACACACACACACACAAATAGTAATGGATAGAACATAAGAAAGAGATGGATGGTTGGATTGCATTCATTTAGACTTGAAAAAGGCATTCCGCACAGCCCCACATGCTATTTTAAGCTAAAAGACGAGCAAGAGAGCAAAAAAATAATGGCCAATCAAAGTATGGGGACGGAAAGAATGACTAGATATTGTGAAATGGTTAAGTTAAATGTAGGATTTGTCGCAGGAAGGAAATTAAATTGTCTAAGTAGAAATGTGGGGATTCTGTAAGAATATCATTAAGGCTAAGGGGTTGGGATAGATTAGTTAAGTGAGGGAAAGCTGCAGCTCTGCTGCTGAGGCAGCAGTACAAAAAAAGAAGAATGTGGGATACAGAGGGAGATATTACAAGGCATACAAATGGTCATTGGGAAATGTGTCATAAGATAAGAGATAAGAGTCACTATGCAAGTGATATGCGAGTGAAGGTATGGAAAACAATGCATTATAAATTCTATGTTAGAAAGTTTCTTAGAAAGAACATTTGATGCTGAAATTCAAATCTTTGGTTGGCTCGAACTTACTTCAGACTATCTGGCGCAATAAGTGATCTTTTGTAATGCTCATATTGTATTTGTGGTTGTGGGAGTTCACTTCAAGAACATGGGTGTAGAGTACAACTGTGTGTTTAGATTAATACTGTTTTTGGATAGGTTATAATCCTATGCTTACTACAATAAAGGATTGCTGTTGTTTGTGGTAAGATATTTTATTCTTGCTGCAAATTTATGATCTTAGTTTTACAGATGATGTTTTTTCTTTTACAGGTGAAGTTTGGCGGCTACACAAGCTGGTATTGTGTGCATCCAGTAGTCACTTTGAGAAGCTACTTGGTGCACTCCCTCCTGGCAACTCTCCAATAGTTGTATTGGATGGTCCTCATCCTCAAGATGTTGCCTCCTTGATCCACTTCATTTATCATGGAGAAGTAAATGTTGATCAAGAAAATCTTGCATCCCTCCTTAGAACAGCTGAGAGTCTGAAGATTAAAGGTTTAGCAGAAGTTTCTTCAGTAACCAGTGGTGGTGATCACAAGAGCCATCATGAAGAAGAATGCCAAAGACAGCACAACAGAGGCAGGTCAAGGGCTGATAATTGCCATTCTACTCCAATTTACAGCCTAGGTGGTGAATATTCAACAGGAATGTATGGATTTATTCCACAGCCTTTGTCTCCTCATAACCAAGTACCTGACCCCTTAGAACGAGACCCATCTCCCTTGAACCTTTCCTTCAATGGTACTTTAAAAAATATTCATGATGAAACTCCTCAGGAAAGACAAGAGAGGCGAAACCGCCTTGATGATCTTTTGTATGCTGCCACTGAGCGCAGCAAGAAGGAAGAGAGAAGAGAGGCTCGACGTGAGGCACGTGAGGCAGCTCTTCGTGAGGCTGCAGCAGTTCGGGATTCTTCAGTTATTCTTTCACATGACCAGGCTGCCATTCCCCCTGCTAAGCGTGCAAGAACTGGTGATATCCCTCGAGCCTCCTCTCATCCTGCCCATCCAGCTTTCCATATTCCTCTGGTAAATTTGACCATTCCTTCCAGTGCTTCAACGTCAGTCATAGCAACTCAGAATCTGTCCACACAAACCTCCTGTTCTCCACATGATGTATTACCTCTTGAAAATGCTACCCTTGTTGTCCAAAGTACAGATGTTCAACATGAACAACTTGAAAGTCAAGATGCTGAGGGAACTATGGAAAAATCTCCATGTAAAATTGAAAAACTTGAGGAACCTAGGTGAGAATTCATGCGTTAGTATGCTGTTTTCTACAGGTTTTAGAGCAGGGGTGGGCAAACTCCGGCCCATGGGCCAGATATGACCCATCAGCCTGTTCGGTTTTAACATTGCAATTCAGACTGTGAAACCCCAGCCCAATCCTCCCCACCAAAAACAAAACAAAAAAATAAATAAAAATAATCAATGATAATAACAATAATAATAATAGTAATTCTGCCCCACAGACAGAATCTGCTGGCTGCGGCTGGCAGATGCTGTTTGGCAACTCAGTGTTCCCCGTCACCACCTTTTTTGCTCAGCTCTGATTGCCATCTCAATGACATTCTTCTGTTGCCTATCTTGTCCATCAAACTGGACATTGAATCACTTCTCCATGGCAAACAGCACCATCTTTCTTAGTGATTTGCAGGTTTTCAATAAAATTCATGTACAGTATATAGTCACTTTGAGGTTCTCGTTTGTCACTCCGGGTTGCTCCCGAAAGTTTCATCCAGCCCCTGCTCTGAAAAATTTGTCCTCCCCTTGTTCTAGAAGATATTTTATTATTACAAGTTTCAATGAAAACCACATTTGACCATTCCTCTTCTACCAATAATGTTCACCTCTGCTAATGTAGAGGTTTTAGGTTTAAAAATTTTTTATTTTAAGTTGTGAAAGTACATGGCTTGTTCTGATGCTTGTGTGTATTCATAGTAATTTTGTTAATTTGGCCCAGTGTTTGAAATGAGTGGTGTTTGAATATGGTCAGGGAGCTTGGTTGTGTAGTGGTGAGGTAGGCCGCATGGAGCAGGGCCACATCATGCTGGACTTATAGGTGATCACATGGTTGAACATTGTCATGGAGTTGTGGCATTAGTATGTGAGAGGTTGAAAGAACTTTCTGCTGAAGTAGGTAGCCTCTTTCCTTCACATTTTGCTAACCATTCCCTGGAGAAAAGGTAGCAAGTAAGAGTTATGAGAGCAAGAAATGTGTCAATGGAGGTAAACAGAGGTTTAAGAACCAGTATTCTCCTGCCAACATTGACGTATGGATCAGAAATTTTAACATGGAATAGGGCACAGCAGTCAAAAGTAAATGCTATGGAAATTAGTTATCTGAAAGGAGCATGTGGCGTGACATGATGGGAGGGTGAGGGCAATGAAAGTGTGTATGAAAGATGTGGCATGGGACCTTATGTAATTGGAGTGGTTTGGTGTAGTAAAATCGGTGAAAAGAAGTATGTTGAGGTTGTTTGGTCATATGGAGAGAGAAAAGTGAATAGTTTGTGAAGAAAGTGTAAGTGAAACTGATTGTGCTAGAATGAGAGCAAGGTCAGTTGTAAGATGGAAGGATAGAGTAAAGGAGTAAATGCATAAAATAATTGCTGATAGAGGGGGAGGGAGTGAATAAGCAAGGAGGTAGTTTGTGGATAGGGAGGTGAAGGCTCTTCTGCCATGGCCATCCTCTTGGGAGACGTTCCTGGAGGGAACGTGGCATTAGAGACTAGACAAGTAGATAGAAAGATAATTGTAATTGTAATGGGGGGGGGGTAAATGTGCCAGGCAACAAAGGCCATATGGTACTATTGGGGTAGTAGGGTTAGGTAGCAGTGTTGGGTAGCAGGGCTAGATGGTGGGGGGGAGGGTCGGGTAAGGGTTAGATCAGATGAAAGACGTTGACGGCACGGAGAGACATGATCAGTAGGGAATAAGACTTGGAATGGGGCTAGCTGAGAGGCTAGCAGGAGGTAAAGGACTGGGGTCCATATCCACAAGAAGCAAGGAAGAGGGTCAGGAGCAGGCGAGGTAGGGGGAGAGGGAGAAGGTTGAGAGAGGAGATCGGTACGGGAGTAGCCAGGTGGTAGGGGAAGAGAGAGGAGAAATCGGGCAGCAGAGGAAGGAGGAGGAGGGGCAGACGAAGGGGACTGCACCGAAGAACAGGCGGGGTAAGACGAAAGGGGGAGGGGAGAGTAAAGCGGAGAAGGGGGAGAGGGCGGAGCGCCAGGGTCAGAGGGGGGAGAAGGGGGCTGGAGGAGGGGTCGGGAAGGGGAGACAGCAGAGGAAGAAGGTGGAGGAGGGGAATCGGGGTAGGAGGGAGGTGCTTGGGAGGGGTGTGAACAGAAGCCACGACCTAGATAGGAGGGGCCGGGAGGGAAGGGGGCAAGGAGGTAGGAGGGGAGTGACAAGGGAGCCACGTTCTTTATGAATGCGACGATGGCATCAAGGGTATCACCCTCGGAAGGAGCGGGAGACGTAGGTGCAGGGCAAGTCTTTTTAGAGAGGTGGAGAGGGAGCGAAAAGATCAAGGCGGGAGTGGGAGAAGGTGTTGGTGGGGAAGGGGAGACCAAAACTTCAGAGTGATGTTGTTGCTTGGTAGAGTGGGAGCGCTTGGGGTGTGGAGAGGGAGGGGCAGGAGTACAGGCTGTGGTGGAGGTAGGAGTATCAGGGTCAAGGACAGCAAAAGAATTAGAGCAGGAGATAGAGGATGGAGGGGGTGAGGGGGAGAAGGAAGAGGAAGGAAATAGAGGAGAGGGAAGGAGGGATGGGGGGGGGGCCGAGGACCAGGGCAGGAAGAAGAGGACGTGGCTAGAGAGTGAGAGGCAGTGACATGGCGAGGAGAGTGGGTGAAGCCTAGGTGACGGGCTTCCTGACGAGCCTCACGTAATGTGAGACCGCCACGGAAGTGAATACCAGCGACCTCAGCCTCAAACTTATAAGCTGGGCAGCTGTGGTAGAGAGCATTATGAGGGTCACCACAATTGCAGCAGCGCCGGGTAGTAGCAGGGCACTGATCGCGGGTGTGAGTAAAACCACACAAAGGGCAGCGGAGAGCGGAGCAGCAGTGTTTTTCCGGGTGTCCAAAGCGCCAACAGTTTCGGCACTGGCGAAGTGGAGGAACATAGGGCCGGACGGGGAGCATGACGCCCCCAACGTAGACATGGGTAGGGAGTTTGTGGCGCTTGAAGGAGATCCATGCAACATTGGTCGGATATTTCTGGCGACCTCGGGGGGACAAGGTATAGCAGCTGACGTTGACAGCGTCATACTCGCTGAGTAGGTCGAGAAGGTCAGTATGACAATCTGACCAGACCTTGTCGTCAATAGGGCAGTCTTGAGGGGAGATGGAAACAGTGCCAGTGCACGTGTTGAGACGGTCGTCAGGGGTTGCACAGAACGGATCACCGGATGGGGCCAACAAGTTGGCCATGGCCTGAGACTGAGTCTCAGACTCCACACGTACCAGGCGAGAACGGTCAGGTCGGGTCTGAAAGTGGACCTTGCCCACTTGTTCCTGTAAGCAGCGTTGAAAGAGGAGGGTATTTGTAGAGAAGGGAGCGGAGGGGGGGATAGTAAAGAAGCGATCCCAGTGGGCAGGGGCAAAGAAGAGGTCATAGGCAGAGGGGCGAGGCGCGCCACGAGAGGAACCTGTCCGGGGCTGTGCCGTAGTCTTCCTAGAGGAATAGGGGACATAAGGAGCTAAGGTAGTAATAGAGGGTGATGTAGATGTGACGGGGAGGGAGGCTGGAGGGGTGGTAGGAGTGGAAGAGAGAGTCGGGACAGCGGTAGACACAGGGGAGGGTCGACTTCTCTGCCTGTTCCTCAGACCCCTACTATTATATCACCTTCTACTCCCCCTACTCTCTCTTGTACTCTTGTCCCCTCCACAGCTTCTCATGCTACTCTATCCTATGCCCCACCTCCCGCATCTTTTCTCCGTCCTGCTACCACCATCCCGCTTCCCCCAGGGTTCAGTCCTCATTGTTCCTCATCCTTCTCTACCACTACCACAGCCTCTATTCGCACCCCTGTAGTCTCCTCATCTCACCTGCCCCCTGTTCCCCCTTCTACCTTCCCGATTTCCAGCGCCCCTTCTACTGCCCCAGTAGAAGGGGCGCTGGAAATAGGGAAGGTAGAAGGAGGAACAGGCGGCAGAGGCGTCAGGGAGAAGGCAACCAGCAGCAGAGGCCTTGTGAGGGACTGGTCGGGTACCACTCGAGAGGGACAAAGTGAAATTTTGATATCCATAAACTGATATGCATTGTAAGAATGGCATCGGGGGTCACGGGTAAACCGCCTACTGGATCGACAAAAGTGGCTGAGCGCTGCTGCCGGGGATGGGGTACCTCGTCCCCCACAGGACTACCCGGTTTAAAAGACAGCCCTTGTGGCATCGAAAGTTTGCCCCGCAGCGGCGAGCAAAGACCCCGGCCTCAATGCCTACCGGCCCAGGCACCCTCCAGCCAACACAGGACGGCCCACGACAGGCGATCCCCCTGGCGGGCGGCACCGGTGACCCACACCAGCGGTCGGGATCATCTTGTTGGCTCTGATGGACACACAAGCCCCCCCACCACATCAAGGTAGATCCCATGGGGGGGAGATAGAAAGATAGCGAGTGCAGTAAGGGTAGTGGTACAAGTGAAGAGTCTAGAACAGGTGGCAGGGGATACAGCTGTTTTTCTCTGCAAATATGACTCAATTCTGGCACTGGTGATGCAGAGGACCCATAATTGGCTGGACTTGTTTCCTAGTATTTCTTTGTTAGTCATTTTCTTTAATTAATAAGCATACTAGGAGTACATATTTGTTATGATGTTTATATTTATTTACATAAGATACCCCCCATGGGATCTACCTTGACGTGGTGGGGGGGCTTGTGTGTCCATCAGGACCGACAAGATGATCCCGACCGTAGGCTGGTGTGGGTCACCGGTGCCGCCCGCCAGGTGGATTGCCCGTCGTGGGCCGTCCTATGTTGGCTGGAGGGTGCCTGGGCCGGTAGGCATCGAGGCTGGGGTCTTTGCTCGCCGCTGCGGGGCAAACTTTCAGTGCCACAAGGGCTGCCTTTTAAACCGGGTAGTCCTGTGGGGGACGAGGTACCCCGTCCCCGGACGCAGCGCTCGGCCCCTTTTGCCGATCCGGTAGGCGGTTTACCCGTGACCCCCGATGCCATTCTTATTAATTCATATCAGTATATGGATAACTAAAATTCACTATGCCCCCCTCCGACCAGTCCCTCGAGGCTTCTGCTGCTGGTCGCCCCCCCCACCCACCCCCCCGACACCTCTGCTTGTCCAATGGACCTGGTCTCGACTTCTCTGCCCGTTCCTCAGACGCCTACTACTATATCACCTTCTACTCCCCCTATTTTCCTTTGTACTCCTGCCTCCTCCACAGCTTCTCTATCCTATGCCCCACCTCCCACATCTTCTCTTTCTCCTGCTACCACCATCCCGCCTCCCCTAGGGTTCGGTCCTCATTGTTCCTCATCCTTCTCTACCACTACCACGGCCTCTATTCGCACCCCTGTAGTCTCCTCATCTCACCTGCCCCCTGCTCCTCCTTCTACCGTCCCTATTTCCAGCGCCCCTTCTACTGCCCCTCTTCCCTCCCCTGTGTCTACCGCTGTCCCGACTCTCTCTTCCACTCCTACCACCCCTCCAGCCTCCCTCCCCATCACATCTACATCATCCTCTATTACTACCTTAGCTCCTTATGTCCCCTCTTCCTCTAGGAAGACTACAGCACAGCCCTGGACAGGTTCCTCTCGTGGCGCGTCCCACCCCTCTGCCTATGACCTCTTCTTTGTCCCTGCCCGCTGGGATCGCTTCTTTACTATCCCCCTCTCCGCTCCCTACTCTACAAATACCCTCCACTTTCAACAATGCTTACAGGAACAAGTGGGCAAGGTCCACTTCCAGACCCGACCTGACCGTTCATGCCTGGTACGTGTGGAGTCTGAGGCTCAGTCTCAGGCCATGGCCAACTTGTTGGCCCCATCCGGTGCTCCCTTCTGTGCAACCCCTGACGACCGTCTCAACACATGCACTGGCACTGTTTCCATCTCCCCACAAGACTGCCCTATTGACGACAAGGTCTGGTCAGACTGTCACACTGACCTTCTCGACCTACTCAGCGAGTATGACGCTGTCAACGTTCGCTGCTACACCTTGTCCCCCCGAGGTCGCCAGAAAAACCCCACCAATGTTGCATGGATCTCCTTCAAGCGCCACAAACTCCCTACCCACGTCTACGTTGGGGGCGTCATGCTCCCCGTCCGGCCCTATGTTCCTCCACCTCGCCAGTGCCGAAACTGTTGGCACTTTGGACACCCGGAAAAACACTGCCGCTCCGCTCTCTGCTGCCCTATGTGTGGCTTTACTCACACCCGCGATCAATGCCATACTACTACCAGGCACTGCTGCAATTGTGGTGGCCCCCATAATGCTCTCTACCGCGGCTGCCCAACTTACAAGTTTGAGGCTGAGGTCGCTGGTACTCGCTTCCATGATGGTCTCACATTACGTGAGGCCCGTCAGAAAGCCCGTCGCCTAGGCTTCACTCCTCCTCGCCATGTTGCTGCCTCCGCCTCTGCCCCTCACTCTCCAGCCACGTCCTCTTCTTTCTGCCCCGGTCCTCGGCCTCCCTCCCCTACCCCTTCTTCCACCCATTCCTCTCCTCTACCTCCTTCCTCTTCCTTCTCTCCCTCCCACCCTCCATCCTCCATCTCCTGCTCTAATTCTTTTGCTATCCTTGACCCTGATACTCCTACCTCCACCACCGCCTGTACTCCTGCCCCTCCCTCTCCACACCCTCAGCTCTCCCACTTTACCAAGCGACAACACCACTCTGAGGCTTTGGTCTCCTCTTCCCCACCAACCCCCTCTTCTGCTCCCGCCTTGATCTCTTTGCCCCCTCTCCACCTCTCTAAAAAGACTCGCCCTGCACCTTCCTCACCCGCTCCTTCCAAGGGTGATACCCTCGATGCCATCATCGCGTTCATAAAGAACACGGCTTCCTTGTCCTCTCCTACTTCCTTATCTCCTCCACCGGCCCCTCCTATCCAGGTCGTGGCTTCTGTTCACCCACCTCCCAAGCACCTCCCTCCTACCCCGACTCCTCCTCCTCCACCTTCTTCCTCTGCTGTCTCCCCTTCCCAACCCCTCCTCCAGGCCCCTTCCCCTCCCTATGCCCCAGACGCTTCGCCCTCTCTCTCCTCCCCTCCTCGTCTTACCCTGCCTGTTCTTCGGTGCAGTCCCCTTCGTCTGTCCCTCCTCCACCTTCCTCTGCTACCCGATCTCTCCTCTCTATTCTCCTACCACCTGGCTACTCCCGCACCGATCTCCTCTCTCAACCTTCTCCCTCTCCCCCTACCTCATCCGCTCCTGATCCCCTTCCTTCTTCCTTGTTTCTTATGGATATGGACCCCGGTCCTTTACCTCCTGCAAACACTCCTCCCTCACCTTCCCCCATTCCGAGTCTTATTCCCTACTGATCATGTCTGTTCTTCAGTGGAATATTCGTTGTTTTCGTGCCCATCGACAGGATCTTTGCCAACTCATTTCCTCTTATGCCCCAATGGTCCTCTGCCTCCAGGAAACATTCCTTACTAGCCCGCCCACCCCTGGCACATTTTCCCTCCCCCACATTACAATTACAATTACATAAGATACATTATATATTTTTTCAAATTTCAGTGACCTAACCACCATTGAAGAAACTGCTCTGAACAGTGATGAGAGTGATACTCAAAGTGCCCCTGAGACTCCAAGTGAGGCAGCTACTGTTCCAGCTCCTCAAGTTGCAACTCCCTCCACCACCACAGCTGCTACACAAGTGTGTACAACTTATGGCATTGATGGTGTAAGCCAGACATCATCATCAACTGTCCCAAATACCACTATCAGCAACACAAATACTTCTGCAAATAATCCTCCATCAGAGCCCAGTGAGGAGAAGGTGACACCGTATTATCATAGCATCTTGCAACAGGTTGCAGAAGGAAACACAAGTGGAGAAACTGCATCATCAAATGCTCAGAGAGTCACCATCAACATGAGAACATTCAAGGTGTGTATTTGTTAAGATTACTGATAGATCGATAAATTGTTAAGTATCTTAGTAGGGGTTGCAAGAATACTACCACCTTATTCCCTGCAGATCATAAAAGGTCACTGAAAGGTAGAGATTGAGGGGTCTTGTAAACTCCTCAGTATTCTCCTATGAAAAGACATCGGGAGGGGAAAATAAATTCTCTCTATACTATGTTATGCAGTTATTAGGATAACAAGAAATCCATACAAAAGGATTTGGACTGCACGTTGGGGAGCGAAATTGAAGTATGGGAGGAAATGGAAGGAGTGGTGGTGTGGTGTGGAATAGATGATTAAAGCAAGGGAAGGGGAAAGGAAGGATGTACACTCCTAATGTCTCGTAGAGTATTGAAAGGCATAGAAGTACATAGATGGAAGGAATCCAGGATATTGTGGGTAGTGGGGAAGGTAGGCATAGTGAAATATGCATGGGGTCTGTGTGTATGCATGCGTAAATGTGTGAAACGGAAAGGGGAAAGAAACCCTTTCGAGATGGTTTGAAAGGAAGAATATATATAAGGGGATGTCAGTCAGGTATAGTATAAAGAAGTATTTAAGAGTACATTGTACTTTAGTGTATGCATTATATAATCTGTTTCATGTACTATCTAATCAACAGGAGGAATGGAGAAGACAGCTATTAGTCGACTATGACACACGAACTAACATGAGCATTTGCATGTTGTGTTTTACCACCTTCAAGTCTTATGATGGACCAAGGAAAAACACATATGTTAAACATGCCAAGCGTTTCCATCCATCTTTAGAAGAATATTCTGAACAGGAACGGGACCTCATCATCAATATGTATGAAAAGTACCACAAGTATGATGTGGATATGCAAAAAGAGGTGAACAAGTCTTACAGGTTAGTATTGTATAGTATCAGTTGTAGCTAATAAGTTAAAACAAAGTTAAGAAAAATATTAAGCACTAAATGAAAGTTTTATAATCCACTGATGTACCAAATCTCAAGTCTGCTTCTTACTTCTTAATTGTTATGCAATCTCTCACTAGCACTGAAAATTCTCCTTAGCAGATTGCATTAATTTAGCCATGTAAGAGAAAAAAGGATAATAGCGTGGTTAAGTACGTAAGTTAAATATTCTAAAGTGGAAAATGCCAGTGGGTAGACCAAGGAAAATGTCGAATTAGGTACTAAAGAAAAACCTAAAGAGCAAAGGAATTGTCAGATAAATTGTAGGAGAGTTGCCTGCTTTTCAAAACAATGATGATACTCTTTTTAGTATCCTTCTTTCATTAAGGTCCAAGCTCTTGTCATCACCTTGAACAGCTCTAGTTCAATAGGAAGAACATCACATTTTTCACATATGAAGTATACAAGCCACTTTTCATGTGGTGGGAAAGCCACTGTTCCCTAGATGGTGAATGAACTCCCCAAATATCTTTAATCCCTACTTAGATTTGGGAGTGGTAATATAGGACAACTTATCACCAGAAAAACGTATAGATAAAATATTTGGCGACACATTCAGGATGCTAAGAAATATAAGGATGGCTTTTCACTTCCTAGATAAAGATATGATGAGAAAAATGACAACTGCAATGATTAGACAAGAACTGAAATATGCAGAAGTAATATGGTCCCCACACAAGAAAAAGCATGTGTTGAAATTATAACATAGCAACAAAGATGGTGCCAGATTTGGAAGACCTAAACATATGGGGAAAGATTATAAGAAATCCAACTGACAACACTTAAATAAAGAATAGAAAAAGGAGACTTAATTACAATATATGAATTAATGAAAAACTGTGAGGAAACAAAAAATCTAATAATGAAATGAAAAGGAGAGGCTAGATATTTGAAGAGTCACAAGAAAATTTTTTAAAAAGGAATTTGCTTAAAAGATACAAAAAGTACAGCTTTCCCTAGAATAGTATAGATACTTGAAATGGACTGGAAAAAGAGGTGATAATGGCAAAGAATGTACATCAACCGAAGGAAAAACTGGACAAACATAGATACAAAGATGGATGGAACCACATGGGTGTAGCTCAGGATCATGTAAAGATAACAAACTAATGTGGTGGAACAGCCGAATTGAGGCAGGATTATTACATAAAAAACGCACCCATTCTTTTTAATTTATGTCAGTGGTATCGATGAAGACTTCACCTGTAAGATACTTAACTTATTAGATTTTCTTTCAAGAAAGTAACATGATAGATTGAGAATTATCTGCTGTTGTAATTCTTTATAAATGTATATGTATGACATTACTTAGACACTATGTTGTAATATTACAGAGCTGCAAATGCTATAGTAGCCTTGGGTAAGAAGGGAGCCAAGCATTGTGATACAAACACTGAAGCATCGTGTGCCAATGACCTGAGCCTCAAGATTACTACAGAAGGAGATGGACCGGATGAAAGTAAAGAAACTTCTGAAGCATCAAGTCAAAAAGAAGAAGAATCTTCGTGTGTCTCAGGTACAGTTATGATTACTTTGATTTTAAAAAATTTAATCTGTCTTACTTGCATATATTAATGTCGTGTAACCACTTTTCTACCTTAAATTTTGTCAATTCTTCCTCAGATTTCCTGAATGGGACTTGTTATGGAACTTAACACGCAGAACTAAAAAGTGTAGTAAATTATACATCATAATACATAATTTACTTTTTATAATGACTTGGTTGTTTCATGAAAATTGAAATTGAAATGAAATCATACATAAGAAATCTTAATTCCTCTTTTACTTAAACTCATGTTTCATTTAATGCATGTGGTTGCAAACTTTGATACATTTCTAATACACAACTACTCTATCTATATCTTGAATTACAAATGTGTTTTGTGACAGATCCAATCTACGAAGAAAATCATATAAACATATTGTAAGGGTGGCTGTCAGTCTGACACTTTGTTAATAGTTATAATAGTTGTTATGTTTAAAGTGAAGGGCAGCAACCTCTGATTTAAATCTGTAGATGGGACCGTCTCGTAAGAAGAAATTATTATGTTCTGCGGTGCAGTTTGCATAGATGTGTTTTGTTGAGGGGCAGTTTGGACAGTTATGGACAGATGAGGCCCTGAGAGGACAACATATTTTGCTGGGTGGCCGAATTGCCTGCAGGTTTGTCATTGACAGGAAGGAGCAATATAAGGTTTAGCTTTGCAGAAGGCTCCATATATATATATACATTGTCTGGAAGATCACGTCCTTTAAAGGCAACTTTTGCAATATTTGCTGGATTCCTGCAATGACCACGAGGGTTGATGGTAAAGCAGGACATTTGTCCAATTATGATCAAACTCTTACATAATCATGCTCATAATAATGTTTATCTGCACCACTAAGGTACTAGAGGAAAGAGGAGAGAGTGTAAAAGTTTTCTTGGCAGGAGTTGTAGGCAAGACGTTGTTGTAATTAAGGATTAGGATCAAAAGATGGTTATGGAGGGGAAGCACAGGAGCGATGCTTGGTGTTTTGCGTATGAATAGGACGTAGGTTGGGAGCAAGGCATTGAAAGAAAGGGGATATACTGTGCCCATGACACTCTCTGGCCGTTCATGACTTTTAGTTAGCATTTCATCTTCTTAACATGGTTCTCACACTTTATGAAAAGAAGGGGATAGTGGGAGGTAAGAAAGAAGACAAATGAAACAAGGGGAAATAAAGGTAGAAAAAAGAAAAAAGGCAAGCGAGAAATGGTTGGCCCAGAGACTAAACTCTGATGCATCAGGCCATAATCTCTGGTCCCGAAGCCCTTTCACAATAGCAATGGGCTTGGAAACCAAGGAGAATTCTCATGTATTGCCATCCATTCCAGAAGATGCTCCACTTATTTTTTTTCTTAAGTCTTTAAGCTTGTATTCATTCATATTGTTAACAACACTATGAATTGTATCTAAACCAATGATCTAATTTCAGGTAAAAGCCGATCACACACCCCTGAAAGTGATGTCAGTCTCGAAGCAAGCGAAAAAAATCCAGAAAAATTTGAAAGTGAAGATACTAGAGAAAATGTAAAGAATAACAATATTTCCAGTGCACAGCTGCCCAAGAGAAGCTCAGTGAGTATGAGAGGTAAAACAGCAGCATCAGCCACAACAGTCACTGTGTGAGTTCATTTATAATTTTGTGTTGATGCTTGTATTTCTCTACAATAACCTAGCTTTAGCATGTCTTAGATAACTACCAACAACTTAATGTGATATAAATGCAGACCGAGGGACAGCAACCATTTTATTCCAGTCTTGTTGTCTTTATGTTACAGAATGAAAGAACAATTTACAGTTATTGACTGTAGTTTTTGTGATGAATTAGAATATGTATTTAAACACTGAAGCTTTGTGCTCAATATGCAGTTCTAGGTAATGCTTACATTGCAAGAAAATAATATATTAACTCAAAATTAAAATATTTGATAATCAGTGTAAAGAATTAGCTTGTACTATGCTATTATGTATTGCAGAAACAAAATATTAATGCCACATGAAAATTAATCAAAGCTTTTTTGAGTAAGCAAATTGCAATATTGATTTGCTTTAATCAGTAGCTGCGCCTCAATATACATGTGACAGTTACTAAGAAATACTTTAAAGATGAAATAATTTAACATTAATTTGAGATTTAAAGTCTTATTGAGTACAAAGCAGATTTCTTTGTAGATATTATCCAATACACTAAATGGAGGTGTATTTCTCTATATTTGAACTTGTTTCAAGTTTAATATCTTCATCAGTAACATGTTTACTTCAGTATCTCCCAACAAATCAAGGATGCATTCAAGATGTCATTTCTTCTTGTAGTATTTTCATGTAGCCTACAACAAGTTTGAGGCGATAGGAATGGGAATCAAAACTTAAGGCATTTCCTAAAGGTGTTCCAATGACTCTTCAGTTATGAAAGACCAAGATCAAATCTTGGTTCCAGGAGGTTAGTGTTCAGATACAGTATTGACATCATTGACAATACACTACTATGATACGTAAGCTGGTAATACAAGAATGTAATAATAATGATAGTCTTACAACACATACACATTATCAGTAGTGCAAAATGAAAACATGTGTGGGTTTCTTATAAGCTAAGCATGTAGCTAATGCACTGAATGTAATCAATCCATAGTACACCATAAATTTACCATGTTGAAAGAAAAACTAACATCTTAAGTGCATCCTAACTATTCAAAAAATCTTCTTGCAATCTATTAGTCAAGTTTTCATGATACTATGTAAGATCCATATTTCGTGTTTAATTTCCATTCACACCTAGATATGAAAGCAATTCATAATTTTTGAATTTCAGCTAATGGGAGAAAATTTGTGAAACTATAAGAATTTTTTTGTAATTTTCTCAAGTAATGAAATACCATATGAAGCCTGCCACAACTCGTTGGATTAGCCATGCATCATAGGGATCTTAGATTTTAAAAGTTTGTGCCATGTCGTAGATACATTATATTGCCTGAAAATGGCCATATCAGTACTTGATCACCATATCAACCTATGCAGGCACCAATTGTGTGCAGGTGTAGGTAATAAACTGTAATGTTATGTTGAATAATTCCATTGTTATGGAACAGGTTTAATGGTTTTGCCAAATGCCATTGTTTTATAATTACAGAGTTGTCTTTCACTAACTTCTGAGAATATATATAATGCTGTATATTTTTTTGCTTGCAAATTTAGTATTCCAAAATGTAATATAGGTTACTTCATGCACATAATCTGTGGCCAAAAGTTGAATTTACTTGATTGTGCCAAATATGAATAAGTTTACTTATGTTATAGTTATAATAGATGTTAAGCAAATTTTTAAATAATTCTGTTAACATTGCCCAAGTAATTTATTAATATGTCAGATCATTACACTATCATCATTGAACATAGTACCATTTCATGACATCATATCATTGTACATTTTCTTTTCTTTACAAGTAATGATAGGTAGTTATTAAAGAGAGGTACTATAACATACATATGCCAAACACTGCACACACATTTTAAAGTTCTCCTTTATGAAATATATATCTATCTGTCTATCTATATACCTGGCTCATATCTCCATTAAAAGGGGGTATGTACAGTATATATATATATATATATTTTTTTTTTCTTCTGTAGTGTAAATTTTAGGAAGGAGTCTTAAGTAACTTGATTAAATTATGAGAAGCTTTCGTGATACTACAATTACTTTTCAAAGAATTAATTCTAATTTACATGTTTTGTGTTTTTATTCTTTAGAGAGAGTTTGTCTTTTCATATGTTTAATGTGAATGATCGTAACAAATTTTGGTAGGATTCTTTACCTGATCAGCATAACTGTTAATTATTTATATGTTTTTTTTATTACATGTTAAAATGTAAAACAATATAATCAGTACAAGTTAAGATGGAGAACAATTAACAGTTATGACTCAACATTGAAATATAAAATGAACTAGGATGGGGATAAGGTTGCTGTTTTAACATGTTATTTAGTGGTTTATTTATCCCCTGTGGAATACTAAGCAGCATAGGATGCAAATGAAGAATCAAAGGGTATATTACTAAGGAATTGCTAATCACATATCAACACTGGGAAGAATTGTATACTTTTGGAGAGATTTCCCAATATTTACTCTGCATATCAGTTTACAGTGAATGTAACTTTTTTTTATCACTGTTCTTCATATCACCTATGCCTCATCTAAAGTGTTGAAAATATATCTATTAGCCAAACTTTTTAATGGATAATCCACAGACAGATAGCTATTAGGACATGCATATTCATAATGTTACTAAAGTGTTGCTGAGAATATGAAAATTTTCCTGCCATGCTGTCATTCATGCAAATAAGTAACACTGTTCTGATTTCAATGCTAAAGATATTAAAAATCCATCCCTTTGTAAATAGTACAGAACTATACTATGAAACTTCAATTTTCTAATAATAATTCTGACCTGTTAGATATTTACTTAAATTTCTTAGACTGCTTTTGATATGTATTATAATCTTCCAGAAAGTCGCATTATAGTATTGAAATGATGACAGTGCATCAACATTGCAAGAAGTTTTCAAACTATGCATGTTTCATTGAGCAGCCCTAAAGTCCAGCATGTGTGTCCCACATCAAATCATTTTAGCATATCAACTTCACGCAAAGCTTCCAATTATGAGTGATACGTGTCATGTACATTATTCTAAGGTATTTGTAAATCTGAAGTGGCCATAAGGGAAGAAACATTGGTTTGCATTTGAGTATTTTTAACCATGCATATATATATGGAGATCATGTTTTGTATAACTTAATCACTCCATGGATTTGTAGCTTAACTCGAGCAAGTTTTGGGGCTGCTAATCTTTATTAAGCTAACGTAACATTCTCAAAGTTATATGAATGCTACTAAATTAGGAATACTTTTTTATTGCAACAAGTTTATTGTTGTAGCTGAACAGAAATTGGTAAAAGAATGGGTTGGATCAGAAATTTTGCCAAAGCACCAAGTTGTAAATATTTTATGTAACTTACTTCTTTAATGGCTCTATGGCATCATATATATGTGCATGATTACTGATCTACAGGGCAAACACACCAAAGAATGAACTCTATGTATCTGCAACCAGTGCAGGAGTTCCGTGACAGTTTTGTTCTGGCAAACTCATGTGAAACTTAAAAACTGCAGAATTCTGCTAATATATTTTCACATAAAAGTTATTGTGCATTTTTCCATGGGCACCCCAGTATTGTTAAGCTTTTCAGTATCTCTGCTCCTCTTGACTTTATTAGAAAAATTTTCTATTGCACATCCAATTAACTTATTTCACAACTTTTGAACCCAGTGTAAGCAAAGCATAGAGGAAACTGTATACATGAAAATGTAACAGGTTTCAATTAAGAGAAAAAACTTTCATATACTACTGTCTCCTCTCAAATCATCACTGCCTCATATACTAATCATCTTAAAATCAATATCTATCTACATAACAGACTGACACCCCCTTTAAAGATGATAGCGGAGACAAGGCACATACATACCCATGCATACATAGATACATTCATCTCAGTTGGCCCTTAGGCCCTAAGAGAAGAAGAGAAGGGCACCTCGCCCAAAACAGCACGTCAAGGTCAGTAATGCAAATGAAGCGGAGGGCAGAGTCTAATATCACAGATCACACATTTCATGAGACCAGTGGGTAGAAAAGAAGGTGAGCCATTAGTGTGGTACATTCAACATCATATAATGAATTATCTTACTGATGCAAAAAGGCTTAGTGAAATGTCATATTTGAATTCTGAGATGGCGTCTTCCAAAGATTCACCCTGTGGAGAGGGATAGCCTCTTTATGGCGATAGAGCCCACATCAGCCTCCCAGGGGGTGGCAATCAATACGGAACTGAACGAAAAATGCACTGAAAAATTATTGTACTTGGAATGTATATTTGATTGAAAAATTAAAGGAAGATCCATTTTATATGCTGAAACAATTGTACAGCAAATGATTGAAAATTTCTTTCTTAAATATGTACAGTGGCACTGCCGTTAATTGGTGCTGAAATTGCCAAACAAACAGTTAAAAGAATTTAAAATGTTGACCTATTAGAAAATTATCCTTTTTGTCTAACTTGAGTGTTTGCCATCAATCATTATTGGATATCAGAATATGAAATACATGTACAAAATAGAGCACATAATATCAACCTGTGAGCCATCAAACCAATATTACATAAAGAAAGATTTCCTCGGACAAACTACATTTCCTTCAGTATGCCTTCCTTTCAATTTAGGCAAAATCCTCTTTGAAGGAAATTATTTTTGCTGGTGTTGAAATACCAACTCAAATAATTTATCGATCTATATACCTGGCCTCATCATCATCATTAATCATCAAGTCTCATTGAGTCCACTGCAGGACAAAGGCCTCCCCCAATCTCTCCATTCAATTTGATCAGCTGCCAGGCATATCTATATCTCCATTAAAAGGAAGTTGCCAAGACAAGGCATTTAGGATTCAGGGAGATTTTACTTTCACTTCCCTCTCTGCACCCTGTCTTTGCATTGAAGAGAATGCTGAGGAAGGACTTCCCAGATCCCTCGTTTCGTCCCTTTTGGTCACCTTATACGAACCACAAATTAGTATGAACAGAATCAATAAATATGTGCTGGTGTTGTGTATATATGAAAATAAAAATTACAAGGCCTTAACCAAGTGCAGGTTTTGATTCGGCATTATTTACATTTGGGAATAGTGATATACCACTGCTTTTCACTTCCTAGATAAAGATATGATGAGAAAAATTATAACTACAATGATTAGACCAAAACTGGAATATGCAGAATTAATATGGTTCCCACACAAGAAAAAGCTTGTATTAAAATTGAAAAGAATACAGAGAATAGCAACTAAGATGGTACCGGATTTGGAAGACCTAATATACAAGGAAAGATTGATAAAAGAAATAGATCTAACAATACTAAAAGAAAGAAGAGAAAGAGGAGACTTAATTACACAAACATTTTCAGAGTTTATCTTCATCCATTCTCTAGAAATTCGGATACCATCTCACTCATTCTAATTTTGCTTCCTTTATCATTAAGTACCTGGCATTGCTTAGGTAAGAAAACTACTGGCCCCAAATAATTAGTTTTGAAACACGAAACAATCAACAAGAAATAACCGATAGGACCTATATCTAGCTCGATGCTATATATGAACCCTCATGCTATTACACACATAACCCTGTTTAGTTATACATATGAACAAAATAAATATAAGTTCCATGCTTTTGAGCTTAATTAATGAGTATATATGGAAGGTTGGTTACGTCAAAAACCATGAAAGAGAGAGAGACAGAAAGAGAGAAAGTGTGGAGTGTTGATTATGACGGAAAGAGAATAGTTTAGAATGAGATGAAAAGAAATATGTAGGAAAGCAGAATAAATACTGTGAGAGAAAACCAACAACCTGTACACTAGGAGAGAGTACTGGGGTATCTGTCATGGCCACCTCAAGGATTTCCAAATAGGCACCATAGTGTGTGTGTGTGTATATATATATATATATATATATATATATATATATATATATATATATATATATATATATATATATATATATATATATTATATATATATATATATATATATATATATATATATATATATATATATATATATATATATATATATATATATATATATATATAGACAGACACACACACACACACACACAAACACATGTTACTATGGTCCAGTGGAGCTACTCCTGTGTGTCACCTGGCAAGGTGTGCGTTCGAACCCGGCTCAGGTCACTAAAGATTTTTCACTGACAGGGAGTGGTTATGGTCTCCTTGAGCAAGAGGATGAGGGTGTGTGATGTGTGAGAGGTCTCGGCCTTAGCCATAGATCCGATTTTATGAGCTCTGAGGTCTTTTGGAAAGGATAATGGCTGACGATCATGAGTCCAGCACGTGATCCTCCAGACCATGGTGAATAACACACACACACAACACATATACACACACACTGCCACTTGAATGCCTCGCTTGCTTAGAAAGTGCATACAAAATATCTTTATGGTTACATATCTATAATGCATGGCTGTAAAATGTTCTCTACCTTGTCTTGATACTTAAAACATGTTGCATTTTTTTTTCTTCAAAATTATGGCATTTCTAAATTTCTGAAACATGCATGCAAATTTACTACAACAGTTGATAAATTTTTCAAGGAAATGTTAATGGAAAATAATGTTGATTTACATTAACAGAACTAAGGTTAAAAAAAGTATATAACTCATGGATTTCCTCAAACATTTTTGTTAATATTTTTGATATCACTGAGGACAAATTAATATGCACTAATTGAGACATAATCAAACAAATATATTTTCATGCATAAAGTTACTGTATTAGCTACTGCTTGTGAAGTTGATATTTTCTGTAATAGAGTAATGATTTCTTAGACTACCATGTTCAAAGGTAATGACTGAAAATTTTTTGCATCAAATTGCTTATGCATATCACATTTTATATATTATACTTTCATCATTCCATTCGATTTGATGTAGAATAGTCTGGGAACAACAGTGTATATGATATGACTATAAATATGTATCACAGTTTGTATGTGCAGTTATATCAGAGTACATTTAATGTACAAGTCTGGTTTTCCTCTTATTATAGTGTAAAATATGCATAATTAAAATATAGAGGCTACTTACTTTAGAAAATAATGTAAGATAATATTGAACTTTGTGTGATATATACTATATAGTAACCAGGTATTTCATATGAATGAGATTTAACAGATTAATAAATCCCCCATTTCACAAAATATGCATTATAGGTTTATATGTGCTACTAAATTATAATTTGAATAAGAATTATATTCCACATCAAAATTTAGTGGCAATTTAGTGCTTTCCTAACAATCTATAAATTTTGATAAGTACGCTATACACAAGGTATTGTTACCTACCTAATTTATGTACAGCACCAAATTTTGCTATGCAAGTGTAGTCTACTAGCATAATTCTGGATATGTATCAAAACTACTTCCCACATACCTTCATCTCTTTGAGGTGTCAGACTAATGTAGGACATTTTATAGTCACATTTATTATTAGAATCAATTGGTACATTGGTTAGGGCAATCATATATATGGCTTTTTTTCTTTTCGCTTCTAAGAAAAAATAATTGTCTATGTTTATACAATATATGATAT
>JAXIVD010000492.1:0-5000 GCA_036785275.1 Cancer borealis
CTGAATAACTTGTCGCTGAGCGCACGGTCTCCGCACCGGCGCCGCCTCTTTCAAGTGTCTGCCTTATCAGCTTTCGATTGTAGGTTATACGCCTACAATGGCTATAACGGGTAACGGGGAATCAGGGTTCGATTCCGGAGAGGGAGCCTGAGAAACGGCTACCACATCTAAGGAAGGCAGCAGGCACGCAAATTACCCACTCCCGGCACGGGGAGGTAGTGACGAAAAATAACGATGCGAGACTCATCCGAGGCCTCGCAATCGGAATGAGTACACTTTAAATCCTTTAACGAGGATCTATTGGAGGGCAAGTCTGGTGCCAGCAGCCGCGGTAATTCCAGCTCCAATAGCGTATATTAAAGTTGTTGCGGTTAAAAAGCTCGTAGTTGGATTTCAGTTCTGGACTGACGGTTCACCGCCCGGTGCATACTGTCACGCTCCGAACAGCCACAACAGCCCGCTGGCTCGCACGGGGTGCTCTTCATCGAGTGTCCCGCGTGGCCGGCAGAGTTTACTTTGAAAAAATTAGAGTGCTCAAAGCAGGCTACACTGACGGCCTGAATGCCTATGCATGGAATAATGGAATAGGACCTCGGTTCTATTTTGTCGGTTTTCTGAACCCGAGGTAATGACTAATAGGAACAGGCGGGGGCATTCGTATTGCGACGCTAGAGGTGAAATTCTTGGACCGTCGCAAGACGAACTACTGCGAAAGCATTTGCCAAGGATGTTTTCATTAATCAAGAACGAAAGTTAGAGGTTCGAAGGCGATCAGATACCGCCCTAGTTCTAACCATAAACGATGCTGACCAGCGATCCGCCGGCGTTATTCCCATGACCCGGCGGGCAGCTTCCGGGAAACCAAAGTCTTTGGGTTCCGGGGGAAGTATGGTTGCAAAGCTGAAACTTAAAGGAATTGACGGAAGGGCACCACCAGGAGTGGAGCCTGCGGCTTAATTTGACTCAACACGGGGAACCTCACCAGGCCCAGACACCGGAAGGATTGACAGATTGAGAGCTCTTTCTCGATTCGGTGGGTGGTGGTGCATGGCCGTTCTTAGTTGGTGGAGCGATTTGTCTGGTTAATTCCGATAACGAACGAGACTCTGGCCTACTAACTAGTCGACGGATCTCCAGCAATTGGTGTCCAGTTCGCAGCTTCTTCTTAGAGGGATAAGCGGCAATTCTAGCCGCACGAGATTGAGCAATAACAGGTCTGTGATGCCCTTAGATGTTCTGGGCCGCACGCGCGCTACACTGAAGGGATCAACGTGTCCTCCCCCTCCGAGAGGAGCGGGTAACCCGTTGAAATCCTTTCATGATAGGGATTGGGGTTTGCAATTGTCTCCCATGAACGAGGAATTCCCAGTAAGCGCAAGTCATGAGCTTGCGTTGATTACGTCCCTGCCCTTTGTACACACCGCCCGTCGCTACTACCGATTGAATGATTTAGTGAGGCCTTCGGACTGGCGCTCTTGGATGCCGGGCCCTCGGTTCGCCGTTGGGTCTCTCGGCGCCTCGAGCTGACGGAAAGATGTCCAAACTTGATCATTTAGAGGAAGTAAAAGTCGTAACAAGGTTTCCGTAGGTGAACCTGCGGAAGGATCATTAACGTGTTTGCTTGCAGCAACAAAAACCAAAAAATTCGGGTGGCCGGGTACCGACCAAAAAAAAAAAAATTGACCGATGCATCAATTTTTGGCGGCCCGGCCTGAGAACAGGCAAACAGTGCCGCAGCTCAACCCACACTCTTCTCTTCTGTCCATTGTGGACAGAGGTAGACCATTACTCACACCACCGGTACTCCAACCAACCGACGTACGCTAGGTTGGCCGACTTTTATCGGGCAAAGTTTCCGAATGATAGCGGTCACTTAACGTCGTCGGGAGGTGTCACCGGCTGGTAACGAGGTACTTCTCACAAACCTGTGACTATCTATTTAAACCCAGTATACTACGTCTTCCCACTATCGTCTCCCGAGGCAGAGATGGCGGAAGTCTTGAAAGTCGGCAATTGAGACTGACGTAATGACAAAAATCACAACTCTTAACGGTGGATCACTCGGCTCGTGGGTCGATGAAGACCGCAGCAAGCTGCGTGTCGGTATGTGAATCGCAAGAATACCAGATACATCGACAAGTCGAACGCACATTGCGGCGGCGGCACTCTCATGTGCTGCCGTCACTCCTACACGAGGGTCGGATATCAAATCCAATACATCGGCTTTGTTACCACCGGCAGAGTAGTAGTAGTAGTAGTAGTAGTAGCAGCTTTGTCTCTACTCTCTCTCTCTCTCTCTACTGCGTGCGTGGCATTGACCGCCTTGGGGAGGTTCGCCTCTTTGACGAGAGTCAAATTGGCGTTCCCTAAAGATGTGCTGCCAAGCCAAAGTCATATATCTGTGGACTTGGTGGCAAGGACCATGTACAGACATACAACGCTTACGCGCTGTTTTGTTTGTCGCCGTCCATGCCTGTTGCCTCGTTTCCCTCCAAGGAAGGACAGAGGCTCTGTTGCATGCTAAAGTCGCGTATGGGCGTCTTGAAGGCGACCGGGTCGGTTTATACTACTTACACCTCGGTTCGTTAGCTGCAGCACCCATCCTTATCAAACCTTAATGGGAACGGGCGCACACAAACCAAAACTGGAAGCCAGTGACTACTTTATAGTAGTCGCTACTGCTCCAATGTCGACCTCGTGTTAGGGTAGAGTACCCGCCAAATTTAAGCATATTAATAAGCGGAGGAAAAGAAACCAACAGGGATTCCCTTAGTAAGGGCGACTGAACTGGGAAAAGCCCAGCGCATAACCTGGCGTCGTGACCCGGCGCCAGGGGTGTTGCGTTTCGGAGGGTCCGGCACGCAGTCTCTCACCGCCTAAGTTATGCTTGAAAGCGGCCACTACCCATGGAGGGTGACAGGCCCGTGTGGCGGCGCCCGCGAGGGTACACGAGAGATTGTCGGAAAGGGCCTCTCCGTAGAGTCGGGTTGCTTGAAAATGCAGCCCTAAGCAGGTGGTAAACTCCATCTAAGGCTAAATATGACCACGAGACCGATAGCGAACAAGTACCGTGAGGGAAAGTTGAAAAGAACTTTGAAGAGAGAGTTCAAGAGTACGTGAAACCGTTAAGAGCCAAACGGGTGGGACCTCGAAGGTCGAACCGAGGGGATTCAGCTCGTCGGCCAAAGCCGGCTGGACGTTGGGATTCGCTTATGCGACCCAGGAACTCTTGGGCGTGCCCACGTTCAAGCCGGCGCCGGCGGGCGTATTTCCCCTCGTGATGTAGGTCGCCGCGACCCGTTGCTGGGGACGTCTAAGGCCCGGGCGGACTGGTACCCCAACGTCGTGCACTTTTAGTGCCGGCGAAGGGGGAAACCTCCGGTGTCCTGGCTGCCCTGCGACGGTCGTGTAGCAGAGGGGCGCATCCACGCCAATACTTCCTCTCGCGGCGTGCAAAAGGTCGGTGACCCACCCGACCCGTCTTGAAACACGGACCAAGGAGTCTAACATGTGTGCGAGTCATTGGGCGCACTAAACCCAAAGGCGCAATGAAAGTGAAAGGGGGGTGTCCCGGCTTCGGTCGGTGGCGCCCTCCGGGGCCGATCCCTGACCGGCCGATGCCGCCGGGTCTCCCATACCAAAGCGAGGTCATTCCAAAAGAGGTGCGCGGGGTGAGTCCCTCTCCCCTGTTGTCTACCTCTGGCTTCGTGGGTTGCCCGGCGCGCTCGGTGGTCCGAGCATGCTCGCCTGTACGCAGGGGGGCGCAGGCCCGGGACTTGCCATACGACGCCGTCGCGCGAATCTGTTGTTGGCCTCATCGGCTCTGCTTGGGCTCTCGGTTGGTGTGCCGCGTGTCTTTGGGCGGGCTTTGGGCGGGGGCTTCACGGCTTCTTCCTGGGTTCGTCCGGCGCGGTTACGCCTTCTGATCCTGCTCTGTCCGGAGTGGCCTAGCGCGTGTGCTGTCGGCAAGTACCATGAGCAGACATGTTGGGACCCGAAAGATGGTGAACTATGCCTGGCCAGGATGAAGCCAGAGGAAACTCTGGTGGAGGTCCGTAGCAATTCTGACGTGCAAATCGATTGTCAGAGCTGGGTATAGGGGCGAAAGACTAATCGAACCATCTAGTAGCTGGTTCCCTCCGAAGTTTCCCTCAGGATAGCTGGTACTCGCGGAAACAAAGGAGTTTCATCCGGTAAAGCGAATGATTAGAGGTCTTGGGGACGAAACGTCCTCAACCTATTCTCAAACTTTAAATGGGTGAGATGCCGAGCTTGCTTGAATGCTGAAGCTTCGGCGACTAATCCGAGTATCTAGTGGGCCATTTTTGGTAAGCAGAACTGGCGCTGTGGGATGAACCAAACGTCGAGTTAAGGGGCCTAAACGAATGCTCATCTAGACCCCATCGAAAGGCGTTGGTTGCTATAGACAGCAGGACGGTGGCCATGGAAGTTGGAATCCGCTAAGGAGTGTGTAACAACTCACCTGCCGAAGCAACTAGCCCTTAAAATGGTATGGCGCTCAAGCATTCTCCCGATACTCGACCGCCGGTGGCACTAAAGGCCAAGCTTCCCTCTTAGCGGGGGGAGGCCCAGGTCTCCAAGCCCCGGCGAGTAGGAGGGTCGCAGGGGTGAGCGCTGAAGGGATCCGGCGTGAGCCGGCCTGGAGCCGCCCCTGGTGCAGATCTTGGTGGTAGTAGCAAATAGTCGAGAGAGACTTCCCTTGAAGGCCGATGTGGAGAAGGGTTCCATGTGAACATCAGTTGGACATGGGTTAGTCGCTCCTAAGCCCAAGGCTAAAGCCTTATCCCACGCTAGAGGCAACGGCCAAGCGAGTCGCGGAGAGTTGAATGGAGGGAGAGAGGCTGCTGCTATGCTATGCTAGTAGTAGTCTTCTCGATCTCGTTCGCTCTCTGCAAACAACAACAAAATGAGAGATTTTTCTCAGTTGCCAGTTGGGAGTTAGTGGCGAAAGGGAATACGGTACTTATTCCGTAACCAGG
>JAXIVD010000492.1:10000-17500 GCA_036785275.1 Cancer borealis
TCTGTCTCTGTCTCTTTCTCTCTCTCTCTGTGTCTATCTCTGTCTCTTTCTCTCTCTCTTTCTCTCCCTGTCTCTGTCTCTTTCTCTCTCTCTTTCTCTGTCTCTTTCTCTCTCTGTGTCTGTCTCTTTCTCTCTCTGTGTCTATCTCTGTCTCTTTCTCTCCCTGTCTCTTTCTCTCCCTGTCTCTTTCTCTCTCTGTGTCTATCTCTGTCTCTTTCTCTCCCTGTCTCTTTCTCTCTCTGTCTCTTTCTCTCCCTGTCTCTTTCTCTCTCTGTGTCTATCTCTGTCTCTTTCTCTCCCTGTCTCTTTCTCTCTCTGTGTCTATCTCTGTCTCTTTCTCTCCCTGTCTCTCTCTCTTTCTCTGTCTCTTTCTCTCTCTGTGTCTGTCTCTTTCTCTCTCTGTGTCTATCTCTGTCTCTCTCTGTGTCTATCTCTGTCTCTTTCTCTCCCTGTCTCTTTCTCTCTCTGTGTCTATCTCTGTCTCTTTCTCTCTCTGTCTCTTTCTCTTTCTCTCTCTCTGTCTCTTTCTCTTTCTCTTTCTCTCTCTGTCTCTTTCTCTCTCTGTGTCTGTCTCTGTCTCTTTCTCTCTCTGTGTCTGTCTCTTTCTCTCTCTCTGTCTCTTTCTCTTTCTCTCTCTGTCTCTTTCTCTCTCTGTCTCTTTCTCTCTCTGTGTCTGTCTCTTTCTCTTTCTTTCTGTCTCTTTCTCTCACTGTGTCTGTCTCTTTCTCTGTCTCTTTCTTTCTCTGTCTCTTTCTCTCTCTGTCTCTTTCTCTCTCTGTGTCTGTCTCTTTCTCTTTCTTTCTGTCTCTTTCTCTCACTGTGTCTGTCTCTTTCTCTTTCTTTCTGTCTCTTTCTCTCACTGTGTCTGTCTCTTTCTCTGTCTCTGTCTCTTTCTCTCTCTGTCTCTTTCTCTCTCTGTGTCTGTTTCTTTCTCTTTCTTTCTGTCTCTTTCTCTCACTGTGTCTGTCTCTGTCTCTTTCTCTCTCTGTGTCTGTTTCTTTCTCTTTCTTTCTGTCTCTTTCTCTCACTGTGTCTGTCTCTGTCTCTGTCTCTTTCTCTCTCTGTGTTTGTCTCGCGTCGCGCCGCCTCCTCCAATTTTAGTACGGGAAGGACTTACTATCCGTTACAGTTGCTAGAGGTAGGTAACCTTGTTCACTCAGAGCTCTCCCGCAGTCTCAATGCAGCAGGCGGTGAAACATTGTCCCGCGCCGCCTCCTCCAAGTTTAGTACGGGAAGGACTTACTATCCGTTACAGTTGCTAGAGGTAGGTAACCTTGTTCACTCAGAGCTCTCCCGCAGTCTCAATGCAGCAGGCGGTGAAACATTGTCCCGCGCCGCCTCCTCCAAGTTTAGTACGGTAAGGACTTACTATCCGTTACAGTTGCTAGAGGTTAGGTAACCTTGTTCACTCAGAGCCTCTCCCGCAGTCTCAATGCAGCAGGCGGTGAAACATTGTCCCGCGCCGCCTCCTCCAAGTTTAGTACGGCAAGGACTTACTATCCGTTACAGTTGCTAGAGGTAAGTAACCTTGTTCACTCAGAGCCTCTCCCGCAGTCTCAATGCAGCAGGCGGTGAAACATTGTCCGGCGCCGCCTCCTCCAAGTTTAGTACGGCAAGGACTTACTATCCGTTACAGTTGCTAGAGGTAGGTAACCTTGTTCAATCAGAGCTCTCCCGCAGTCTCAATGCAGCAGGCGGTGAAACATTGTCCCGCGCCGCCTCCTCCAAGTTTAGTACGGCAAGGACTTACTATCCGTTACAGTTGCTAGAGGTTAGGTAACCTTGTTCACTCAGAGCCTCTCCCGCAGTCTCAATGCAGCAGGCGGTGAAACATTGTCCCGCGCCGCCTCCTTCCAAGTTTAGTACGGCAAGGACTTACTATCCGTTACAGTTGCTAGAGGTAGGTAACCTTGTTCACTCAGAGCTCTCCCGCAGTCTCAATGCAGCAGGCGGTGAAACATTGTCCGGCGCCGCCTCCTCCAAGTTTAGTACGGGAAGGACTTACTATCCGTTACAGTTGCTAGAGGTAGGTAACCTTGTTCACTCAGAGCTCTCCCGCAGTCTCAATGCAGCAGGCGGTGAAACATTGTCCCGCGCCGCCTCCTCCAAGTTTAGTACGGTAAGGACTTACTATCCGTTACAGTTGCTAGAGGTTAGGTAACCTTGTTCACTCAGAGCCTCTCCCGCAGTCTCAATGCAGCAGGCGGTGAAACATTGTCCCGCGCCGCCTCCTCCAAGTTTAGTACGGCAAGGACTTACTATCCGTTACAGTTGCTAGAGGTAGGTAACCTTGTTCACTCAGAGCTCTCCCGCAGTCTCAATGCAGCAGGCGGTGAAACATTGTCCCGCGCCGTCTCCTCCAAGTTTAGTACGGGAAGGACTTACTATCCGTTACAGTTGCTAGAGGTAGGTAACCTTGTTCACTCAGAGCCTCTCCCGCAGTTATAGTGCGAGATGGTATCTCCATACATTGCTTAACGGCTAGTTACCACCTTGACGGAAGAAAACTGCGGGAGAGGCGAGCCTTGTCGCTAAGAGACTCACAATCTGGCCGTGATTAGAAATGTTGTAGTCTTACCAAATATTACCAGACTACCAGATATCACTAAGAAAAACTGAGTATACCATCGTCTTCGTCATACAATGATGCACATGATGAAATAAAAAAAATAACATTAAAACGACATTTGCTACAAAATAATTGAAGGAAAAAAAAATAGCGCATAAAGAATTTTTTCAAATGTTCTCCTTCAACTCGCTGTTTCTCACATTTATTAAGCTCGTATTGTATTTTCAAATCCAGGTTCATAATCTGCACTCATTGACGATCAGTATGATGTACCATAACAACTGATATAAAATATTGTAGTTGGTTAAAAAGGCAGATAAAAAAATACTGTCAAATCTACAAGAAAACCGTCCAAGGCGGGTTTTCAAGGATTCGAATTTAACGACCATTTAAACCACTCATTATTTTTTCCACCACCATGTGTTACATACCGTAGCCATCAGCAAGCCTTCCACTACTCGAAGCAATAATTGGAAATTCAATGTAAGCTAATATAACCGAGTTACGAAGTGGTGAAGCACAACATGTCAAAACATTTCTTTATGCGCTATTTCATTCTACCTCGATTATATTCTAATAGATAAAGAAATAAAGCTGTCAATTGTAGCTCATCATATGCACCATTCTATCACCTACACGATGGTTGTTTTCATTTTTCTAACCGACGTCTGACACTTCCGTAATAACCGATAATATTGCAACATTGTTCAACTCCATCCTCACGTCGACCCCAACCCTCACTCTCCCGGTCTTACACACCGGGAACACCTCTCACACGCCTTAACTAACACAGCGCCTCACACACACACACACACACACACACACACACACACACACAAAAAGATATATATATTTAAATCAATTCAACAAATAGAACATAGAAATCGATTCAGTTACTACTACTAACCCTCCCGATATGTAAGAGCGGGAACACCTCTCACACGCCTTATTAACTAACTAACACACAGCAGCGTCACACACACAAATACATAGAGAAGACATTAAACAAAACACACAAATTCAATCACGCACTAGTAACAACACAACAACACGGTCTTTTTATAAGTCCAAATAGGAACATGTGTGGCTTGTGGACAAACAAAAACGCTAAACAGATGCATATCCGAAGGGTGGTTTTAAAAAAAGTACGGAATTCGATAAAGAATTCCATTTTTTTATCTCCACGGATACGCAAATGTGGCGGCAAACATTATACCTCTTGTATACAGCAGAAAAAAACAATTAACATACTGTAAAGCTTGATACTACTACGTTTACCTTGTACAAACAATGTCCCGGGCTCGCAACAGAGGAGGCAGTCGGGGTGCGAGAAACTTATCGTGGCTCTACCGCTCTCAGTCGCCGCCCGGCGCTGCCAACGGGGGAGAAACCAGTCACGAGAAACAATGGAGTGTGTGTATAGTGAGCCTCCTATATCTCCCGCGCTGCCAACCTGGAGACAGCAAGGAGTGACGAGAGAGAGTGTATAGCGAGCCGCCTCGCTCTCCCGCGCTGCCAACGTGGGGACAGCAAGGAGTGACGAGAGTGGGTGTATAACGAGCCGCCTCGCTCTCCCGCGCTGCCAACGTGGAGACAGCAAGGAGTGACGAGAGAGAGTGTATAGTGAGCCGCCCCGCTCTCCCGCGCTGCCAACGTGGAGACAGCAAGGAGTGACGAGAGAGAGGGTATAGCGAGCCGTCCCGCTCTCCCGCGCTGCCAACGTGGAGATGGCAAGGAGTGACGAGAGAGAGTGTATAGTGAGCCGTCCCGCTCTCCCGCGCTGCCAACGTGGAGATGGCAAGGAGTGACGAGAGAGAGTGTATAGTGAGCCGTCCCGCTCTCCCGCGCTGCCAACGTGGAGACGGCAAGGAGTGACGAGAGAGAGTGTATAGTGAGCCGTCCCGCTCTCCCGCGCTGCCAACGTGGAGACGGCAAGGAGTGACGAGAGAGAGTGTATAGCGAGCCGTCCCGCTCTCCCGCGCTGCCAACGTGGAGACAGCAAGGAGTGACGAGAGAGAGGGTATAGCGAGCCGTCCCGCTCTCCCGCGCTGCCAACGTGGAGATGGCAAGGAGTGACGAGAGAGAGTGTATAGTGAGCCGTCCCGCTCTCCCGCGCTGCCAACGTGGAGATGGCAAGGAGTGACGAGAGAGAGTGTATAGTGAGCCGCCCCGCTCTCCCGCGCTGCCAACGTGGAGACAGCAAGGAGTGACGAGAGAGAGGGTATAGCGAGCCGTCCCGCTCTCCCGCGCTGCCAACGTGGAGATGGCAAGGAGTGACGAGAGAGAGTGTATAGCGAGCCGTCCCGCTCTCCCGCGCTGCCAACGTGGGGACAGCAAGGAGTGACGAGAGGGAATATATAGCGAGCCGCCCCGCTCTCCCGCGCTGGCCAACGTGGAGACAGCAAGGAGTGACGAGAGAGAGTGGAGAAAATGTTTCTCCCGGGCTAGGAAGACGGGACATGCTCGGTAGGCGATGGGTGAGCGCGGGATGGAGTTGCCAGTGAGGAGAATCGGTCTCCCGCGCTACCAGCGCGGGGAGTTGCCGGCGGAGCGGGGCTGGTTTTGGACACGAGAACGGGCCGAGCGGGGCCCAAAGTGGCTTAAAATTTCCAATGTGGAGCGCGGGGCCAACTCGCCCCGCTCTCTTTCATGCTGCACCAAGCTTGGGCGCGGTAAAGGTAGCCGCTACCCCCAGGGAAGACTAACACGAGTTCGACCTGAAAAATATAGTAGGGAGGCGAGGTTGCTGGATCAACCTCAGTGCCGTCCCTCACGCTGAATGCTGCATACGTGCGTCAGACATCAGTCCTAACCACTTGGTTCTCTCTACCTATTACTAAGAAGGTACCGAGGCTATATACTAAGGGTGGCGGTTAGTGATTGAGATGCACTGGTGACGACCATTGGCACATCGAGCGTGTTAACGTGGTGGCGTAAAACACTGCTAGAGAGAGCAAAGGCCACGCACAACTTATATATATTTCTATATATATACGTATACATATGAACCACCCACATATTCTGCGTGCAGACTTTTACGACTGTCTCATGCAACACCCCCTCTCCTTTTGGAAGAGAAGCTCCACGGCATTAGCTGTGGCTCCTCGTGGCGGCGCACATGATGATATGGTGTTAGCTAAAGCGGGGAGCCTTCAATGCAGCGACCCCTCTTACTTTGTGATGGTTACTCCACTACCCGTGCGATAACTCATCCCGTAGGTTAAAGAATCATCACTTTAACCTCTCTACACTGACGCAGCTTCTAACGAACGGTCAGTTGGAACGAAGCACACTTTTGTTTCTTTTCGTGAGCAAAGACGGGTTATAAACGTTTCCCAGCAGCTTACAACTACTACCACAAACTTGGATGGTGTAACGTACGTTATTTCCATTCCCCCCTTAGAGAGAAGGGACGCTTGAATGGTGTAACGTACGTTATTTCCATATCACCCTTAGAGAGAAGGGACGCTAGAATGGTGTAACGTACGTTATTTCCATTCCCCCCTTAGAGAGAAGGGACACACTTGAATGGTGTAACGAAGGTTATTTCCATTTCCCCCTTAAAGAGAAGGGACGCGGCGTCGCGGGCCAATGCTGCCAATGGACGCTTAGCGCTATTACTAAACATTACAATCAAAAAGTTTTGATGTAACATAGCTACCTGGTTGATCCTGCCAGTAGTCATATGCTTGTCTCAAAGATTAAGCCATGCATGTCTAAGTACAAGCCGATTTAAGGCGAAACCGCGAATGGCTCATTAAATCAGCTATGATTCATTGGATCTGTACCCACACTTACTTGGATAACTGTGGTAATTCTAGAGCTAATACATGCACCACGTCTCTGACCGCAAGGGAAGAGCGCTTTTATTAGTTCAAAACCGGTCGGACTTCGGTCCGTCACCCCACCGTGTTGAATCTGAATAACTTGTCGCTGAGCGCACGGTCTCCGCACCGGCGCCGCCTCTTTCAAGTGTCTGCCTTATCAGCTTTCGATTGTAGGTTATACGCCTACAATGGCTATAACGGGTAACGGGGAATCAGGGTTCGATTCCGGAGAGGGAGCCTGAGAAACGGCTACCACATCTAAGGAAGGCAGCAGGCACGCAAATTACCCACTCCCGGCACGGGGAGGTAGTGACGAAAAATAACGATGCGAGACTCATCCGAGGCCTCGCAATCGGAATGAGTACACTTTAAATCCTTTAACGAGGATCTATTGGAGGGCAAGTCTGGTGCCAGCAGCCGCGGTAATTCCAGCTCCAATAGCGTATATTAAAGTTGTTGCGGTTAAAAAGCTCGTAGTTGGATTTCAGTTCTGGACTGACGGTTCACCGCCCGGTGCATACTGTCACGCTCCGAACAGCCACAACAGCCCGCTGGCTCGCACGGGGTGCTCTTCATCGAGTGTCCCGCGTGGCCGGCAGAGTTTACTTTGAAAAAATTAGAGTGCTCAAAGCAGGCTACACTGACGGCCTGAATGCCTATGCATGGAATAATGGAATAGGACCTCGGTTCTATTTTGTCGGTTTTCTGAACCCGAGGTAATGACTAATAGGAACAGGCGGGGGCATTCGTATTGCGACGCTAGAGGTGAAATTCTTGGACCGTCGCAAGACGAACTACTGCGAAAGCATTTGCCAAGGATGTTTTCATTAATCAAGAACGAAAGTTAGAGGTTCGAAGGCGATCAGATACCGCCCTAGTTCTAACCATAAACGATGCTGACCAGCGATCCGCCGGCGTTATTCCCATGACCCGGCGGGCAGCTTCCGGGAAACCAAAGTCTTTGGGTTCCGGGGGAAGTATGGTTGCAAAGCTGAAACTTAAAGGAATTGACGGAAGGGCACCACCAGGAGTGGAGCCTGCGGCTTAATTTGACTCAACACGGGGAACCTCACCAGGCCCAGACACCGGAAGGATTGACAGATT
>JAXIVD010000492.1:25000-30000 GCA_036785275.1 Cancer borealis
GATCTATCTTCAGAAAAACATATCAAGCTCACGACTCAAAGAATTTTGATTTGTTCCCGATTTTTTTAAATAAAGCTTAATTTAAAACTTGAATACATTATTCGAATGCTCCTCCAGAGCCCTATTTAATGACGTATTTAAAGTTTTGATATAGCTAATACTTTAGTAAAGAATTGATGTTAAACATATGGAAGGTAAAACTAACCTGTCCCAGTGAGGATAAAAATTCGTTCCAGGTAGGATTTTTCAAGACGTGAGCTCGACCATTAAAAATTGTCGTCTAGCATTAAGATTTGAATGTGTTAGTCCTTGGAGTGGCTTCTTTTAGCGCTCTCAAAATAAATGGTATATCATGCTTTTTTTTGGTGTAATACCAAAAGGTAGTTTGTGAGGGTAAAACTTGTTCCCATTATCCACAAATACCCTTAAATGCCCTTATATGTATATTAAATATAAACGCATATAAATGAGCTTTTCAGAAAAGATGTATAACAGGACAATCGTGATATCATACTAAATGAACTTTTTAAAATAACTAATAATTTTTTTTTTATAAGGATATTTGTTTTTTCAGATTTCTTGGCCTTATATATATGTTTATATTTTTTCTTTTTCCTTGAAATGGTAGCTAATTTTTTAATACACATAATTTTGTTTGTGTCAATTTTTGATCAAACTGATAGTTATTTTTTTATAATTTATTTTAAAAATTTGGAATTTTTTTTTTTTTTTTCATAAAAAATTTCTGAAATAGACGAAAAAATATGAACGCATAGAGGTGAGATTTTCAGAAAAGATGCATAACAGGACAATCGTGATATCATACTAGATGAACTTTTTAAAGTAACTAATATTTTTTTTTTTATAAGGATGTTTGTTTTTTCAGATTTCTTGGCCTTATATTTATATTTATATTTTTTCTTTTTCTTTGAAATGGTAGATATATTTTTTATACACATAATATTATTTGTGACAATTTTTGATCCAACTGATAGTTTTTTTTTTTTTTTTTTTTCAAAAAATTGGAAATATTTTTTTTTTTTAATAATAAAAAATTTCAGAGATAGATGAAATTTTCTTGGCTATAAATCTGCGCTAGACTATTCTGTACAACATACTAGGATTTCATTGAAAACAACCGAAAATTTTCTTGGGATAATTGGCAAAAATTTTATTTTTAGAGAAAATCGTCTATATATCAGAAAAGTTGAAAGGATATCGTTATGAAATTTTGCACAATAATAGATCATACTACGACTAATATTTTTTGTTTAAAGTATTTTTTTGTAAATGGTAAAACAGAAGGCATATGGGTTCAAACCTTATAAAAATTCAAAAAATAAAAAATTAAGTAACTAATAATTTCTTCTTACGTTTTAGACTCATGACATTAACGTGTAGTAGACTTAGAGACTGTGTTAATACGAACATATTTTGCTTAAAGTACTTTTTTTGTAAACAGTCAAACATTGTTAATAGAAAATATTTACTATTTCCTAAAGTTTTACATATATAATAATAACGCTTTGTAGACTTATTGACAATGTTAAGATAAACAACTTTTATTCAGAAGACTTTATTGTCAAGGGTCAACCAATAGGTAAAATGGAGGTTAAACCTCATTAGTACGGCATATTTAATATCTCCTAAAATATTATTGATTAAGAAGAACGCCGTCAATATGTAGTAGATAATATAAGTCTCTAACGATATACCAAAGATGGATAATATCGGTCAAAGAAATTTGGAATCGTAATGACTCAAACAAAATATTTAATAATTTTTTGACTTTTGAACGATTGCTCTATAGGACTTTCCCTTTTGCACATTTATAGCGTATTTTGTCCTTAATATTCCCTAAAAATATTATGGTACTACATTAAGAACTTTTTGTGATATAATCATTTAATAATTTATTAAGTTTTATTAGTATAAGTGCAAAATTTTGACCTAATTTATGAGTTTTTTTCCAACATATATTATAATTGTTACTTCTTTTATACATATTTCTCCTAAGATAGGAGAAATATGTTTAATAACGGAGTATTAGCTGTTTATAATCTTTTTTGAAAAGGTATAACAAACCAGATAAGTTCCCGCTAGTACAGGTTAGTTTTACACATTTCTCACGGGACAGGTTAGTTTTCCACTGGGAACAAGTTTGGTTACCTTTTTGGTCAAAAGGTCGCTCACAAAACGCCAAAAGGTAAAATACTCACGCTCACGGGAACAAGTTTTTTTTTGGGAACCGTGTGCGCGACCTTTTCTCTATGTTTGGGAACAAGTTTTGAGCGTGAGCGCTACCTTTTGGGGGGCATAAATAAAAGAAAGACCGTCGCGAGACAGGTTAGTTTTACCCTACTGTTGGCAGTTATGTCGTTGATACAGCAGTCCTGCTCAGTACGAGAGGAACGGCAGGTCCGGACATATGGTTCCGCTCTTGGTCGATCGGCCAGTGGAGCGAGGCTACGTCCGTGGGATTATGCCTGAAAGCCTCTAAGGCAGAATCCCGGCTGGATGACCAACGATACCGCGTACGGCTTGCATCGGGATGGTCACCATTGTTTTTCGAGAGATTTGTTCCCCGCTCGTTCGCGGGCGGGGCCAGAATATGGACCCGTGCAGAGGGAATTCGGGAGAGTCTCGACAAACAGGCTCCGGCTCTCCCTTCCCTAGTAGAGAACACCCGAATGCTGATGTGTCGTACCGAATCGTTCGCAGACGACTTACGTACCGGTCAGGGTGTTGTGGGCGGCAGAGCAGCATCCTCACTGCGATCCGCTAAGACTTCTCCCTAACAAGGCTGGAGGTTTCGTCACGCAACCCGATGGCGAAATCCTCCCGACAAGCCTTTTTTTTTATTTCCACATTACACTACACACAGAGCAGCTTGCAGCAGCAGCAGCAGCACCACCACCTCTCCCTCCCCAACAAGGCTGGAGGTTTCACCACGCAACCCGATGGCGAAATCCTCCCGGCAAGCCTTTATTTACTTACATCTTTCTACATTACATTACACTACACTATTCTACAACACTTCTACCTCCCTAACAAGGCTGGAGGTTTCGCCACGCAACCCGATGGCGAAATCCTCCGGGCAAGCCTTTATTTATATCTGTTCACACTCTGCTCTACAGAGCAGCCTCCTCACAGTGACCAGCTAATAATAATAAGACTTCTCCCTAACAAGACTATAGAGGTTTCGTCACGCAGCCTGATGGCGAGACCCTCACGGCAAGCCTTTACTTAGAGCTGTCCATACTCAACTCCACACTTTACTTTCCATCTCAACTCGCGTACAGCAGTGGCTGTTGGTTTCTATTTTCATGAAGGTGTATAAAAACAAGACAGACATGTTTCTATTTTGGACTTGTAAATTTTCTGCATAATTTTTTGACTTGCTAACATTATTTCTGATATACTTTACAACTATAGACGATTGCACCAGACCAAGCGCCGGGGGTAGCTATGACTCTACAAGCGCGGGTAATCGGCGGGGGTAGCTATTAGTCACTTAAATAGCAAACATCATACCGTATATAAATCTTGAGGACATACTTGGATCCATTCTCTCAAGGTAGCAGCGAAAACGAAGACTACAATTTCCCACTTATAGCATTAGGTTCAATTCTCGTTTCCACAAGACAGACATGTTTCTATTTTGGACTTGTAAATTTTCTGTTAAATTTTTTGACTTGCTAACATTATTTCTGATATACTTTACAACTATAGACGATTGCACCAGACCAAGCGCCGGTAAACGGCGGGGGTAGCTATGACTCTACAAGCGCGGGTAATCGGCGGGGGTAGCTATTAGTCACTTAAATAGCAAACATCATACCGTATATAAATCTTGAGGACATACTTGGATCCATTCTCTCAAAGTAGCAGCGAAAACGAAGACTACAATTTCCCACTTATAGCATTAGGTTCAATTCTCGTTTCCACATTAAAAGCGTAATGAATATGATATTGGTGTTCAGTACGTAATATCCTTGTAAAATATATTTGGATTAACTTAGTTTCAGAGGTGACACCAAAAACCAAGATTTATTTATTTATATCTTTCCACACTCAAATCAACAGAACAGCAGCAGTACTCTCGCTACGAACCGCTTGCACTTCTGCCTCCCTAACAAGGCTAAAAAGATTTTGTCACGCATCCCGATGGCGAAATCCTCCCGGCAAACCCATATTTACATTACTACACACCCTTATCTATAGAACAGCATCCTCACTGTCATTCGCTAAGACTGCACCGTAAAAAGAATATAGAGGTTTCGTCACGCAACGTAACATCCGAAAGTAACCTCAAGACGGTCTTGTGTGCAGTTGTACACAAAAGTAACTGTCGAACTTGAACGTATCATCGAAAAATAACACGTCAGAGTCTTGTGCAGTTGCACTCAAAAACAAGTGTCGAACTTAAACGTATCATCGAAAAGTATCACAAAAGTAACCTCAAGTCGCAAAACTAACACGTCAGACAGTCTTGAGACTATAGAAATCCTCCACGTATACTGACGGTAAATCATTACAAGGCCTTTCTACTGGTATTAAAAGAAAATCTTCTTGGGCTTTACTTCTCGAGATATTTAAATTTGAAGAAAAAAAATATAATTACATTTCACCATATATATTTTACGCCACTAAACACATCCCACCCGCTAAGGGAATACATTACTTTTCTTCTACAAGTACGCAATAAAAAATTTCCAAACTAAGGCTCATTAAGAAAATCTGTTTGTAGCATTTACAAGCTCGCAGCCTACTCTATTTGCACTAAGAATATCAACGTTCTATCTTAAATACTAACACAAATACATGGTAGCATTAATAATTTTCACTCGTGGGCTCCAGCACATAGTTGCTTGTTTTAGGTAGTTTCACCTGGCCCGGTGAGATAGTCTAGGTTCATTACGGATATGTGGTGAGACAGGCTAGGAAAGTGTCTGTCTCTTTCTCTCTCTGTGTCTGTCTCTTTCTCTCTCTGTGTCTGT
>JAXIVD010000492.1:32500-45000 GCA_036785275.1 Cancer borealis
TCCGTTACAGTTGCTAGAGGTAGGTAACCTTGTTCACTCAGAGCTCTCCCGCAGTCTCAATGCAGCAGGCGGTGAAACATTGTCCCGCGCCGTCTCCTCCAAGTTTAGTACGGGAAGGACTTACTATCCGTTACAGTTGCTAGAGGTAGGTAACCTTGTTCACTCAGAGCCTCTCCCGCAGTTATAGTGCGAGATGGTATCTCCATACATTGCTTAACGGCTAGTTACCACCTTGACGGAAGAAAACTGCGGGAGAGGCGAGCCTTGTCGCTAAGAGACTCACAATCTGGCCGTGATTAGAAATGTTGTAGTCTTACCAAATATTACCAGACTACCAGATATCACTAAGAAAAACTGAGTATACCATCGTCTTCGTCATACAATGATGCACATGATGAAATAAAAAAAATAACATTAAAACGACATTTGCTACAAAATAATTGAAGGAAAAAAAAATAGCGCATAAAGAATTTTTTCAAATGTTCTCCTTCAACTCGCTGTTTCTCACATTTATTAAGCTCGTATTGTATTTTCAAATCCAGGTTCATAATCTGCACTCATTGACGATCAGTATGATGTACCATAACAACTGATATAAAATATTGTAGTTGGTTAAAAAGGCAGATAAAAAAATACTGTCAAATCTACAAGAAAACCGTCCAAGGCGGGTTTTCAAGGATTCGAATTTAACGACCATTTAAACCACTCATTATTTTTTCCACCACCATGTGTTACATACCGTAGCCATCAGCAAGCCTTCCACTACTCGAAGCAATAATTGGAAATTCAATGTAAGCTAATATAACCGAGTTACGAAGTGGTGAAGCACAACATGTCAAAACATTTCTTTATGCGCTATTTCATTCTACCTCGATTATATTCTAATAGATAAAGAAATAAAGCTGTCAATTGTAGCTCATCATATGCACCATTCTATCACCTACACGATGGTTGTTTTCATTTTTCTAACCGACGTCTGACACTTCCGTAATAACCGATAATATTGCAACATTGTTCAACTCCATCCTCACGTCGACCCCAACCCTCACTCTCCCGGTCTTACACACCGGGAACACCTCTCACACGCCTTAACTAACACAGCGCCTCACACACACACACACACACACACACACACACACACACACAAAAAGATATATATATTTAAATCAATTCAACAAATAGAACATAGAAATCGATTCAGTTACTACTACTAACCCTCCCGATATGTAAGAGCGGGAACACCTCTCACACGCCTTATTAACTAACTAACACACAGCAGCGTCACACACACAAATACATAGAGAAGACATTAAACAAAACACACAAATTCAATCACGCACTAGTAACAACACAACAACACGGTCTTTTTATAAGTCCAAATAGGAACATGTGTGGCTTGTGGACAAACAAAAACGCTAAACAGATGCATATCCGAAGGGTGGTTTTAAAAAAAGTACGGAATTCGATAAAGAATTCCATTTTTTTATCTCCACGGATACGCAAATGTGGCGGCAAACATTATACCTCTTGTATACAGCAGAAAAAAACAATTAACATACTGTAAAGCTTGATACTACTACGTTTACCTTGTACAAACAATGTCCCGGGCTCGCAACAGAGGAGGCAGTCGGGGTGCGAGAAACTTATCGTGGCTCTACCGCTCTCAGTCGCCGCCCGGCGCTGCCAACGGGGGAGAAACCAGTCACGAGAAACAATGGAGTGTGTGTATAGTGAGCCTCCTATATCTCCCGCGCTGCCAACCTGGAGACAGCAAGGAGTGACGAGAGAGAGTGTATAGCGAGCCGCCTCGCTCTCCCGCGCTGCCAACGTGGGGACAGCAAGGAGTGACGAGAGTGGGTGTATAACGAGCCGCCTCGCTCTCCCGCGCTGCCAACGTGGAGACAGCAAGGAGTGACGAGAGAGAGTGTATAGTGAGCCGCCCCGCTCTCCCGCGCTGCCAACGTGGAGACAGCAAGGAGTGACGAGAGAGAGGGTATAGCGAGCCGTCCCGCTCTCCCGCGCTGCCAACGTGGAGATGGCAAGGAGTGACGAGAGAGAGTGTATAGTGAGCCGTCCCGCTCTCCCGCGCTGCCAACGTGGAGATGGCAAGGAGTGACGAGAGAGAGTGTATAGTGAGCCGTCCCGCTCTCCCGCGCTGCCAACGTGGAGACGGCAAGGAGTGACGAGAGAGAGTGTATAGTGAGCCGTCCCGCTCTCCCGCGCTGCCAACGTGGAGACGGCAAGGAGTGACGAGAGAGAGTGTATAGCGAGCCGTCCCGCTCTCCCGCGCTGCCAACGTGGAGACAGCAAGGAGTGACGAGAGAGAGGGTATAGCGAGCCGTCCCGCTCTCCCGCGCTGCCAACGTGGAGATGGCAAGGAGTGACGAGAGAGAGTGTATAGTGAGCCGTCCCGCTCTCCCGCGCTGCCAACGTGGAGATGGCAAGGAGTGACGAGAGAGAGTGTATAGTGAGCCGCCCCGCTCTCCCGCGCTGCCAACGTGGAGACAGCAAGGAGTGACGAGAGAGAGGGTATAGCGAGCCGTCCCGCTCTCCCGCGCTGCCAACGTGGAGATGGCAAGGAGTGACGAGAGAGAGTGTATAGCGAGCCGTCCCGCTCTCCCGCGCTGCCAACGTGGGGACAGCAAGGAGTGACGAGAGGGAATATATAGCGAGCCGCCCCGCTCTCCCGCGCTGGCCAACGTGGAGACAGCAAGGAGTGACGAGAGAGAGTGGAGAAAATGTTTCTCCCGGGCTAGGAAGACGGGACATGCTCGGTAGGCGATGGGTGAGCGCGGGATGGAGTTGCCAGTGAGGAGAATCGGTCTCCCGCGCTACCAGCGCGGGGAGTTGCCGGCGGAGCGGGGCTGGTTTTGGACACGAGAACGGGCCGAGCGGGGCCCAAAGTGGCTTAAAATTTCCAATGTGGAGCGCGGGGCCAACTCGCCCCGCTCTCTTTCATGCTGCACCAAGCTTGGGCGCGGTAAAGGTAGCCGCTACCCCCAGGGAAGACTAACACGAGTTCGACCTGAAAAATATAGTAGGGAGGCGAGGTTGCTGGATCAACCTCAGTGCCGTCCCTCACGCTGAATGCTGCATACGTGCGTCAGACATCAGTCCTAACCACTTGGTTCTCTCTACCTATTACTAAGAAGGTACCGAGGCTATATACTAAGGGTGGCGGTTAGTGATTGAGATGCACTGGTGACGACCATTGGCACATCGAGCGTGTTAACGTGGTGGCGTAAAACACTGCTAGAGAGAGCAAAGGCCACGCACAACTTATATATATTTCTATATATATACGTATACATATGAACCACCCACATATTCTGCGTGCAGACTTTTACGACTGTCTCATGCAACACCCCCTCTCCTTTTGGAAGAGAAGCTCCACGGCATTAGCTGTGGCTCCTCGTGGCGGCGCACATGATGATATGGTGTTAGCTAAAGCGGGGAGCCTTCAATGCAGCGACCCCTCTTACTTTGTGATGGTTACTCCACTACCCGTGCGATAACTCATCCCGTAGGTTAAAGAATCATCACTTTAACCTCTCTACACTGACGCAGCTTCTAACGAACGGTCAGTTGGAACGAAGCACACTTTTGTTTCTTTTCGTGAGCAAAGACGGGTTATAAACGTTTCCCAGCAGCTTACAACTACTACCACAAACTTGGATGGTGTAACGTACGTTATTTCCATTCCCCCCTTAGAGAGAAGGGACGCTTGAATGGTGTAACGTACGTTATTTCCATATCACCCTTAGAGAGAAGGGACGCTAGAATGGTGTAACGTACGTTATTTCCATTCCCCCCTTAGAGAGAAGGGACACACTTGAATGGTGTAACGAAGGTTATTTCCATTTCCCCCTTAAAGAGAAGGGACGCGGCGTCGCGGGCCAATGCTGCCAATGGACGCTTAGCGCTATTACTAAACATTACAATCAAAAAGTTTTGATGTAACATAGCTACCTGGTTGATCCTGCCAGTAGTCATATGCTTGTCTCAAAGATTAAGCCATGCATGTCTAAGTACAAGCCGATTTAAGGCGAAACCGCGAATGGCTCATTAAATCAGCTATGATTCATTGGATCTGTACCCACACTTACTTGGATAACTGTGGTAATTCTAGAGCTAATACATGCACCACGTCTCTGACCGCAAGGGAAGAGCGCTTTTATTAGTTCAAAACCGGTCGGACTTCGGTCCGTCACCCCACCGTGTTGAATCTGAATAACTTGTCGCTGAGCGCACGGTCTCCGCACCGGCGCCGCCTCTTTCAAGTGTCTGCCTTATCAGCTTTCGATTGTAGGTTATACGCCTACAATGGCTATAACGGGTAACGGGGAATCAGGGTTCGATTCCGGAGAGGGAGCCTGAGAAACGGCTACCACATCTAAGGAAGGCAGCAGGCACGCAAATTACCCACTCCCGGCACGGGGAGGTAGTGACGAAAAATAACGATGCGAGACTCATCCGAGGCCTCGCAATCGGAATGAGTACACTTTAAATCCTTTAACGAGGATCTATTGGAGGGCAAGTCTGGTGCCAGCAGCCGCGGTAATTCCAGCTCCAATAGCGTATATTAAAGTTGTTGCGGTTAAAAAGCTCGTAGTTGGATTTCAGTTCTGGACTGACGGTTCACCGCCCGGTGCATACTGTCACGCTCCGAACAGCCACAACAGCCCGCTGGCTCGCACGGGGTGCTCTTCATCGAGTGTCCCGCGTGGCCGGCAGAGTTTACTTTGAAAAAATTAGAGTGCTCAAAGCAGGCTACACTGACGGCCTGAATGCCTATGCATGGAATAATGGAATAGGACCTCGGTTCTATTTTGTCGGTTTTCTGAACCCGAGGTAATGACTAATAGGAACAGGCGGGGGCATTCGTATTGCGACGCTAGAGGTGAAATTCTTGGACCGTCGCAAGACGAACTACTGCGAAAGCATTTGCCAAGGATGTTTTCATTAATCAAGAACGAAAGTTAGAGGTTCGAAGGCGATCAGATACCGCCCTAGTTCTAACCATAAACGATGCTGACCAGCGATCCGCCGGCGTTATTCCCATGACCCGGCGGGCAGCTTCCGGGAAACCAAAGTCTTTGGGTTCCGGGGGAAGTATGGTTGCAAAGCTGAAACTTAAAGGAATTGACGGAAGGGCACCACCAGGAGTGGAGCCTGCGGCTTAATTTGACTCAACACGGGGAACCTCACCAGGCCCAGACACCGGAAGGATTGACAGATTGAGAGCTCTTTCTCGATTCGGTGGGTGGTGGTGCATGGCCGTTCTTAGTTGGTGGAGCGATTTGTCTGGTTAATTCCGATAACGAACGAGACTCTGGCCTACTAACTAGTCGACGGATCTCCAGCAATTGGTGTCCAGTTCGCAGCTTCTTCTTAGAGGGATAAGCGGCAATTCTAGCCGCACGAGATTGAGCAATAACAGGTCTGTGATGCCCTTAGATGTTCTGGGCCGCACGCGCGCTACACTGAAGGGATCAACGTGTCCTCCCCCTCCGAGAGGAGCGGGTAACCCGTTGAAATCCTTTCATGATAGGGATTGGGGTTTGCAATTGTCTCCCATGAACGAGGAATTCCCAGTAAGCGCAAGTCATGAGCTTGCGTTGATTACGTCCCTGCCCTTTGTACACACCGCCCGTCGCTACTACCGATTGAATGATTTAGTGAGGCCTTCGGACTGGCGCTCTTGGATGCCGGGCCCTCGGTTCGCCGTTGGGTCTCTCGGCGCCTCGAGCTGACGGAAAGATGTCCAAACTTGATCATTTAGAGGAAGTAAAAGTCGTAACAAGGTTTCCGTAGGTGAACCTGCGGAAGGATCATTAACGTGTTTGCTTGCAGCAACAAAAACCAAAAAATTCGGGTGGCCGGGTACCGACCAAAAAAAAAAAAATTGACCGATGCATCAATTTTTGGCGGCCCGGCCTGAGAACAGGCAAACAGTGCCGCAGCTCAACCCACACTCTTCTCTTCTGTCCATTGTGGACAGAGGTAGACCATTACTCACACCACCGGTACTCCAACCAACCGACGTACGCTAGGTTGGCCGACTTTTATCGGGCAAAGTTTCCGAATGATAGCGGTCACTTAACGTCGTCGGGAGGTGTCACCGGCTGGTAACGAGGTACTTCTCACAAACCTGTGACTATCTATTTAAACCCAGTATACTACGTCTTCCCACTATCGTCTCCCGAGGCAGAGATGGCGGAAGTCTTGAAAGTCGGCAATTGAGACTGACGTAATGACAAAAATCACAACTCTTAACGGTGGATCACTCGGCTCGTGGGTCGATGAAGACCGCAGCAAGCTGCGTGTCGGTATGTGAATCGCAAGAATACCAGATACATCGACAAGTCGAACGCACATTGCGGCGGCGGCACTCTCATGTGCTGCCGTCACTCCTACACGAGGGTCGGATATCAAATCCAATACATCGGCTTTGTTACCACCGGCAGAGTAGTAGTAGTAGTAGTAGTAGTAGCAGCTTTGTCTCTACTCTCTCTCTCTCTCTCTACTGCGTGCGTGGCATTGACCGCCTTGGGGAGGTTCGCCTCTTTGACGAGAGTCAAATTGGCGTTCCCTAAAGATGTGCTGCCAAGCCAAAGTCATATATCTGTGGACTTGGTGGCAAGGACCATGTACAGACATACAACGCTTACGCGCTGTTTTGTTTGTCGCCGTCCATGCCTGTTGCCTCGTTTCCCTCCAAGGAAGGACAGAGGCTCTGTTGCATGCTAAAGTCGCGTATGGGCGTCTTGAAGGCGACCGGGTCGGTTTATACTACTTACACCTCGGTTCGTTAGCTGCAGCACCCATCCTTATCAAACCTTAATGGGAACGGGCGCACACAAACCAAAACTGGAAGCCAGTGACTACTTTATAGTAGTCGCTACTGCTCCAATGTCGACCTCGTGTTAGGGTAGAGTACCCGCCAAATTTAAGCATATTAATAAGCGGAGGAAAAGAAACCAACAGGGATTCCCTTAGTAAGGGCGACTGAACTGGGAAAAGCCCAGCGCATAACCTGGCGTCGTGACCCGGCGCCAGGGGTGTTGCGTTTCGGAGGGTCCGGCACGCAGTCTCTCACCGCCTAAGTTATGCTTGAAAGCGGCCACTACCCATGGAGGGTGACAGGCCCGTGTGGCGGCGCCCGCGAGGGTACACGAGAGATTGTCGGAAAGGGCCTCTCCGTAGAGTCGGGTTGCTTGAAAATGCAGCCCTAAGCAGGTGGTAAACTCCATCTAAGGCTAAATATGACCACGAGACCGATAGCGAACAAGTACCGTGAGGGAAAGTTGAAAAGAACTTTGAAGAGAGAGTTCAAGAGTACGTGAAACCGTTAAGAGCCAAACGGGTGGGACCTCGAAGGTCGAACCGAGGGGATTCAGCTCGTCGGCCAAAGCCGGCTGGACGTTGGGATTCGCTTATGCGACCCAGGAACTCTTGGGCGTGCCCACGTTCAAGCCGGCGCCGGCGGGCGTATTTCCCCTCGTGATGTAGGTCGCCGCGACCCGTTGCTGGGGACGTCTAAGGCCCGGGCGGACTGGTACCCCAACGTCGTGCACTTTTAGTGCCGGCGAAGGGGGAAACCTCCGGTGTCCTGGCTGCCCTGCGACGGTCGTGTAGCAGAGGGGCGCATCCACGCCAATACTTCCTCTCGCGGCGTGCAAAAGGTCGGTGACCCACCCGACCCGTCTTGAAACACGGACCAAGGAGTCTAACATGTGTGCGAGTCATTGGGCGCACTAAACCCAAAGGCGCAATGAAAGTGAAAGGGGGGTGTCCCGGCTTCGGTCGGTGGCGCCCTCCGGGGCCGATCCCTGACCGGCCGATGCCGCCGGGTCTCCCATACCAAAGCGAGGTCATTCCAAAAGAGGTGCGCGGGGTGAGTCCCTCTCCCCTGTTGTCTACCTCTGGCTTCGTGGGTTGCCCGGCGCGCTCGGTGGTCCGAGCATGCTCGCCTGTACGCAGGGGGGCGCAGGCCCGGGACTTGCCATACGACGCCGTCGCGCGAATCTGTTGTTGGCCTCATCGGCTCTGCTTGGGCTCTCGGTTGGTGTGCCGCGTGTCTTTGGGCGGGCTTTGGGCGGGGGCTTCACGGCTTCTTCCTGGGTTCGTCCGGCGCGGTTACGCCTTCTGATCCTGCTCTGTCCGGAGTGGCCTAGCGCGTGTGCTGTCGGCAAGTACCATGAGCAGACATGTTGGGACCCGAAAGATGGTGAACTATGCCTGGCCAGGATGAAGCCAGAGGAAACTCTGGTGGAGGTCCGTAGCAATTCTGACGTGCAAATCGATTGTCAGAGCTGGGTATAGGGGCGAAAGACTAATCGAACCATCTAGTAGCTGGTTCCCTCCGAAGTTTCCCTCAGGATAGCTGGTACTCGCGGAAACAAAGGAGTTTCATCCGGTAAAGCGAATGATTAGAGGTCTTGGGGACGAAACGTCCTCAACCTATTCTCAAACTTTAAATGGGTGAGATGCCGAGCTTGCTTGAATGCTGAAGCTTCGGCGACTAATCCGAGTATCTAGTGGGCCATTTTTGGTAAGCAGAACTGGCGCTGTGGGATGAACCAAACGTCGAGTTAAGGGGCCTAAACGAATGCTCATCTAGACCCCATCGAAAGGCGTTGGTTGCTATAGACAGCAGGACGGTGGCCATGGAAGTTGGAATCCGCTAAGGAGTGTGTAACAACTCACCTGCCGAAGCAACTAGCCCTTAAAATGGTATGGCGCTCAAGCATTCTCCCGATACTCGACCGCCGGTGGCACTAAAGGCCAAGCTTCCCTCTTAGCGGGGGGAGGCCCAGGTCTCCAAGCCCCGGCGAGTAGGAGGGTCGCAGGGGTGAGCGCTGAAGGGATCCGGCGTGAGCCGGCCTGGAGCCGCCCCTGGTGCAGATCTTGGTGGTAGTAGCAAATAGTCGAGAGAGACTTCCCTTGAAGGCCGATGTGGAGAAGGGTTCCATGTGAACATCAGTTGGACATGGGTTAGTCGCTCCTAAGCCCAAGGCTAAAGCCTTATCCCACGCTAGAGGCAACGGCCAAGCGAGTCGCGGAGAGTTGAATGGAGGGAGAGAGGCTGCTGCTATGCTATGCTAGTAGTAGTCTTCTCGATCTCGTTCGCTCTCTGCAAACAACAACAAAATGAGAGATTTTTCTCAGTTGCCAGTTGGGAGTTAGTGGCGAAAGGGAATACGGTACTTATTCCGTAACCAGGCCTGGATGCCAACCGGGGCCCAGTTCCTTCTCGGGCTGGCCCTTGGTGCAGGAACCCGGTAACGGGAACCAACTCGCGTCCATCGGCGGTGGTCCGGGGAAGAGTTTTCTTTTCTGTTTAAGGCGCCGTGACCCTAGAAGCCACTCGCAGAGCGAAAGGGTGTTGGTAACACGGTCTGCCGTAGAGCGCCGCGGTTCTTGCGGCGTCCCGCGTACCACTGCCGGTCCGTGAAACATGCGAGGCAGGTAACTGCATGGGGCGAAGCGTGGGAGTCTGCTGCTGTGGCGTCGCCCGTTTCGGCGGTGCGGTGCTCGCACGCACGCGGCTCCCGCGAAACACCCCAGTTTCGGGCCTGCGCGTACCCATATCCGCAGCCGGTCTCCAAGGTAAGAAGCCTCTGGTCGATAGACTAATGTAGGTAAGGGAAGTCGGCAAATTAGATCCGTAACTTCGGGATAAGGATTGGCTCTGAGGATCGGGCCAGTCGGGCCTGTGCGGGAAGCGGGCCTGGGTTCGGGCGCTGGACTGGGCTCAGAGGTTATGAGGTGTGCGGTGATGGGTGTCGCCGTCTACCCTCTGGCTCCTCGCACGTTGGTGTCCGCCCACAAACCGTAGTGCCTCCCCACCCCGGTGGCGGTGACCCATTCCAAATGCGGCCTCGCGTCGTACTACCTTTTTCAAGTCCGTCAGTGCGGCGGCGGTGTGTTGGGTCCGGGTTCGCAAAGGCGTTCGCGGTGAGTGTATCCACGTCGTTCTGGGCCCTCAAAAGCCCCGGCGTGGCCTCTCGCGTCGCTCCCGGTCTCCTCCCGCCGTCCGCGTGCTAAAAGCTGGCGCGACGGGGTGGTACACGACGGGGATCCATCCGCAGGGTTCACGCAGCACCGGCCGTGGAGGCTTGGCACATTATTGCGGTGTGGGATCACGGCCCAGCGTGTCGAGAGTCAGTCTCGTGGTGGCGGTTTTAGCCCTCTCGTCACTCTTGCCGAGAGCTCGGACCGGCGTGTCTCCGGCCCTTCCGTGGAACGCGCTAGGCTGCGTGGGCGCGGGGGCGCCGGTTCTCTCTACCGCCGGTCTTCCGGTTTGGTAGTAGCAGCAACCGTCCCTCGCTCCAAACCCACTTCGGCTGGCGCCCAGCGATCAACTCAGAACTGGCACGGACCAGGGGAATCCGACTGTCTAATTAAAACAAAGCATTGCGATGGTCAGAGATAGATGTTGACGCAATGTGATTTCTGCCCAGTGCTCTGAATGTCAAAGTGAAGAGATTCAACCAAGCGCGGGTAAACGGCGGGAGTAACTATGACTCTCACCAGTACATAGTTGAAAGGGAAGGGACCTCCGCGTGGTTCTCGCCGGGCAACGTAGCAGGAATCTTTATTGAGTCCTGTTGCGGCTAACACCTTCCCACCTACTGCAGATCACCGCAGTAAACCTGCCAATATACATATTTCATATTTGTTGTAACAAGCAAATTCGCTTGATACTGAATGGCAGAGAATAATGCTGGAGGGGACAAGAGCCCTACCTGCCCCAGGTGCCGGCGCCGCTTCGCCAACTATAAGGGGCGCCGGGTCCATGAGCGGCTCCAGCATGAAAAGGAGTATCACGATGAGGAGCTTCGTGTGGCAGCTACAAAGCGCACAAAAGCCAGGTGGGACGGGGAAGAGCTGAATATGATGGCCGCCTTCGAGGCAGCTCACCCTGATTTAACAACAACCATGAATCAGGGAATCCGGGAAAATGTCCTTCCCGGAAGGACCATTGAGTCCATAAGGTCGCGCCGGAGGGCGAATTCCTATAAGGAGTTAGTCCTCCGATTTGCGAGAGCTGCGTCGCAGCCGGACATCATGTCCAGCCCGACCCCCATAAGAACAAGGTCCCAAAGAAGACCTGTCCTGGAAGGAGTAGTAGAAGGAGAAGGAGAAGCACTGGCAACAACAACAGCCAGGAGAGTTGCTGGCAGAAGCCAGCCTACCGCGCAACCTCCGTTAACATCACCATCAGAGGAGGAAACCCAGAGTGTACGAGACATCCTAACACACTTGTCCGACACTCTGGGCCTCAGTTTCCCTAGAGGCATAGAGGAAGTCAATGCTGCTATGAATCTATGGATACCTTCCAAGGCCTACGTGTATAAAGCTCCCCGTATGGGCGCGGAAATGGAGCTAGGGTGCCGGAAAAGGAGGATAAGAGCATACCGGAACACCCAGAGACAGTGGAAAAGAGATCGGGGTCGTGCCGTCAGGAACATCTTGGCCGGTGTCCCTGACGGCCCGCCCGCCCAACCTCCGGGCCTCCAGACATTCTGGACGAATCTCTTTAGTAGACCATCTCCCACTGAAAGACGTAGGCCAAGACCTTTAAGGAGCATGGAAGAGCTCGGCCCTATAACACCTGAGGAGCTCTCCACTGCCATCAGAGGGACCAAAAACAACACGTCCCCAGGGCCTGATGGCAGATGCCTTGAAGACCTCAAGCAGTTAGACCCTGCCAAACTGCTTTGGGCCTTCAACAGCATTCTCCACTTGGAAGATATACCAACAAGTTGGGCAAAAGGGAAAACCACCTTAATCCCTAAGGTAAACTCTCCTTCCCAGCCAGGAGAGTACCGGCCCATCACTGTAACGTCACTCCTTCTGAGGACGTACAATAAAATCATAGCAGCAAGGCTCATGAAGGCTGCCCCATTACCATCCAGGCAGAAAGGGTTCGCTCCTGAGGAAGGAGTAGCAGCTAACCTCCTCCTCATCCAAGAACTAATAAAGGAGCGGACCAATAAGAACGATAATCTCTGCATAGCCTTCATAGACTTTCAAAAAGCCTTTGACTCGGTGGGGCACCCCTCTCTCCTAGCTGCAACCAAGAGATGGGGAATGCCAACAAGCCTCACCAATTACATCCATAACCTCTATAAGAAGGCCTCAACTAACATCTTGGGAGCTGAGGTAAAATTAACAAGGGGGGTACTGCAGGGGGATCCGCTGTCCCCGTACCTTTTTAACATCTGTCTAGACTGGGCCCTGGCCAGTCTCCCTGCAGGCTTAGGGGCAAGCCTAGCAGGGGAAACAATCCCCTATATTGCATACGCGGATGATGTCGCCCTCACGGCTAGAACCCCACTCGGCCTGCAAGCACTCATCAACGCCCTAGTTGATGGAGCAGGCAGAGTGGGGTTAGAGCTAGGCCACAAAAAGTGCGCTACCTTTAACATCAAGGGCGACAAAAAGAGGAAAAGATGGCTGGTAGACAGCACTAACACCTTCACTGCCAGCAA
>JAXIVD010000492.1:52500-60000 GCA_036785275.1 Cancer borealis
TGCAGCAGGCGGTGAAACATTGTCCCGCGCCGCCTCCTCCAAGTTTAGTACGGCAAGGACTTACTATCCGTTACAGTTGCTAGAGGTAGGTAACCTTGTTCACTCAGAGCTCTCCCGCAGTCTCAATGCAGCAGGCGGTGAAACATTGTCCCGCGCCGTCTCCTCCAAGTTTAGTACGGGAAGGACTTACTATCCGTTACAGTTGCTAGAGGTAGGTAACCTTGTTCACTCAGAGCCTCTCCCGCAGTTATAGTGCGAGATGGTATCTCCATACATTGCTTAACGGCTAGTTACCACCTTGACGGAAGAAAACTGCGGGAGAGGCGAGCCTTGTCGCTAAGAGACTCACAATCTGGCCGTGATTAGAAATGTTGTAGTCTTACCAAATATTACCAGACTACCAGATATCACTAAGAAAAACTGAGTATACCATCGTCTTCGTCATACAATGATGCACATGATGAAATAAAAAAAATAACATTAAAACGACATTTGCTACAAAATAATTGAAGGAAAAAAAAATAGCGCATAAAGAATTTTTTCAAATGTTCTCCTTCAACTCGCTGTTTCTCACATTTATTAAGCTCGTATTGTATTTTCAAATCCAGGTTCATAATCTGCACTCATTGACGATCAGTATGATGTACCATAACAACTGATATAAAATATTGTAGTTGGTTAAAAAGGCAGATAAAAAAATACTGTCAAATCTACAAGAAAACCGTCCAAGGCGGGTTTTCAAGGATTCGAATTTAACGACCATTTAAACCACTCATTATTTTTTCCACCACCATGTGTTACATACCGTAGCCATCAGCAAGCCTTCCACTACTCGAAGCAATAATTGGAAATTCAATGTAAGCTAATATAACCGAGTTACGAAGTGGTGAAGCACAACATGTCAAAACATTTCTTTATGCGCTATTTCATTCTACCTCGATTATATTCTAATAGATAAAGAAATAAAGCTGTCAATTGTAGCTCATCATATGCACCATTCTATCACCTACACGATGGTTGTTTTCATTTTTCTAACCGACGTCTGACACTTCCGTAATAACCGATAATATTGCAACATTGTTCAACTCCATCCTCACGTCGACCCCAACCCTCACTCTCCCGGTCTTACACACCGGGAACACCTCTCACACGCCTTAACTAACACAGCGCCTCACACACACACACACACACACACACACACACACACACACAAAAAGATATATATATTTAAATCAATTCAACAAATAGAACATAGAAATCGATTCAGTTACTACTACTAACCCTCCCGATATGTAAGAGCGGGAACACCTCTCACACGCCTTATTAACTAACTAACACACAGCAGCGTCACACACACAAATACATAGAGAAGACATTAAACAAAACACACAAATTCAATCACGCACTAGTAACAACACAACAACACGGTCTTTTTATAAGTCCAAATAGGAACATGTGTGGCTTGTGGACAAACAAAAACGCTAAACAGATGCATATCCGAAGGGTGGTTTTAAAAAAAGTACGGAATTCGATAAAGAATTCCATTTTTTTATCTCCACGGATACGCAAATGTGGCGGCAAACATTATACCTCTTGTATACAGCAGAAAAAAACAATTAACATACTGTAAAGCTTGATACTACTACGTTTACCTTGTACAAACAATGTCCCGGGCTCGCAACAGAGGAGGCAGTCGGGGTGCGAGAAACTTATCGTGGCTCTACCGCTCTCAGTCGCCGCCCGGCGCTGCCAACGGGGGAGAAACCAGTCACGAGAAACAATGGAGTGTGTGTATAGTGAGCCTCCTATATCTCCCGCGCTGCCAACCTGGAGACAGCAAGGAGTGACGAGAGAGAGTGTATAGCGAGCCGCCTCGCTCTCCCGCGCTGCCAACGTGGGGACAGCAAGGAGTGACGAGAGTGGGTGTATAACGAGCCGCCTCGCTCTCCCGCGCTGCCAACGTGGAGACAGCAAGGAGTGACGAGAGAGAGTGTATAGTGAGCCGCCCCGCTCTCCCGCGCTGCCAACGTGGAGACAGCAAGGAGTGACGAGAGAGAGGGTATAGCGAGCCGTCCCGCTCTCCCGCGCTGCCAACGTGGAGATGGCAAGGAGTGACGAGAGAGAGTGTATAGTGAGCCGTCCCGCTCTCCCGCGCTGCCAACGTGGAGATGGCAAGGAGTGACGAGAGAGAGTGTATAGTGAGCCGTCCCGCTCTCCCGCGCTGCCAACGTGGAGACGGCAAGGAGTGACGAGAGAGAGTGTATAGTGAGCCGTCCCGCTCTCCCGCGCTGCCAACGTGGAGACGGCAAGGAGTGACGAGAGAGAGTGTATAGCGAGCCGTCCCGCTCTCCCGCGCTGCCAACGTGGAGACAGCAAGGAGTGACGAGAGAGAGGGTATAGCGAGCCGTCCCGCTCTCCCGCGCTGCCAACGTGGAGATGGCAAGGAGTGACGAGAGAGAGTGTATAGTGAGCCGTCCCGCTCTCCCGCGCTGCCAACGTGGAGATGGCAAGGAGTGACGAGAGAGAGTGTATAGTGAGCCGCCCCGCTCTCCCGCGCTGCCAACGTGGAGACAGCAAGGAGTGACGAGAGAGAGGGTATAGCGAGCCGTCCCGCTCTCCCGCGCTGCCAACGTGGAGATGGCAAGGAGTGACGAGAGAGAGTGTATAGCGAGCCGTCCCGCTCTCCCGCGCTGCCAACGTGGGGACAGCAAGGAGTGACGAGAGGGAATATATAGCGAGCCGCCCCGCTCTCCCGCGCTGGCCAACGTGGAGACAGCAAGGAGTGACGAGAGAGAGTGGAGAAAATGTTTCTCCCGGGCTAGGAAGACGGGACATGCTCGGTAGGCGATGGGTGAGCGCGGGATGGAGTTGCCAGTGAGGAGAATCGGTCTCCCGCGCTACCAGCGCGGGGAGTTGCCGGCGGAGCGGGGCTGGTTTTGGACACGAGAACGGGCCGAGCGGGGCCCAAAGTGGCTTAAAATTTCCAATGTGGAGCGCGGGGCCAACTCGCCCCGCTCTCTTTCATGCTGCACCAAGCTTGGGCGCGGTAAAGGTAGCCGCTACCCCCAGGGAAGACTAACACGAGTTCGACCTGAAAAATATAGTAGGGAGGCGAGGTTGCTGGATCAACCTCAGTGCCGTCCCTCACGCTGAATGCTGCATACGTGCGTCAGACATCAGTCCTAACCACTTGGTTCTCTCTACCTATTACTAAGAAGGTACCGAGGCTATATACTAAGGGTGGCGGTTAGTGATTGAGATGCACTGGTGACGACCATTGGCACATCGAGCGTGTTAACGTGGTGGCGTAAAACACTGCTAGAGAGAGCAAAGGCCACGCACAACTTATATATATTTCTATATATATACGTATACATATGAACCACCCACATATTCTGCGTGCAGACTTTTACGACTGTCTCATGCAACACCCCCTCTCCTTTTGGAAGAGAAGCTCCACGGCATTAGCTGTGGCTCCTCGTGGCGGCGCACATGATGATATGGTGTTAGCTAAAGCGGGGAGCCTTCAATGCAGCGACCCCTCTTACTTTGTGATGGTTACTCCACTACCCGTGCGATAACTCATCCCGTAGGTTAAAGAATCATCACTTTAACCTCTCTACACTGACGCAGCTTCTAACGAACGGTCAGTTGGAACGAAGCACACTTTTGTTTCTTTTCGTGAGCAAAGACGGGTTATAAACGTTTCCCAGCAGCTTACAACTACTACCACAAACTTGGATGGTGTAACGTACGTTATTTCCATTCCCCCCTTAGAGAGAAGGGACGCTTGAATGGTGTAACGTACGTTATTTCCATATCACCCTTAGAGAGAAGGGACGCTAGAATGGTGTAACGTACGTTATTTCCATTCCCCCCTTAGAGAGAAGGGACACACTTGAATGGTGTAACGAAGGTTATTTCCATTTCCCCCTTAAAGAGAAGGGACGCGGCGTCGCGGGCCAATGCTGCCAATGGACGCTTAGCGCTATTACTAAACATTACAATCAAAAAGTTTTGATGTAACATAGCTACCTGGTTGATCCTGCCAGTAGTCATATGCTTGTCTCAAAGATTAAGCCATGCATGTCTAAGTACAAGCCGATTTAAGGCGAAACCGCGAATGGCTCATTAAATCAGCTATGATTCATTGGATCTGTACCCACACTTACTTGGATAACTGTGGTAATTCTAGAGCTAATACATGCACCACGTCTCTGACCGCAAGGGAAGAGCGCTTTTATTAGTTCAAAACCGGTCGGACTTCGGTCCGTCACCCCACCGTGTTGAATCTGAATAACTTGTCGCTGAGCGCACGGTCTCCGCACCGGCGCCGCCTCTTTCAAGTGTCTGCCTTATCAGCTTTCGATTGTAGGTTATACGCCTACAATGGCTATAACGGGTAACGGGGAATCAGGGTTCGATTCCGGAGAGGGAGCCTGAGAAACGGCTACCACATCTAAGGAAGGCAGCAGGCACGCAAATTACCCACTCCCGGCACGGGGAGGTAGTGACGAAAAATAACGATGCGAGACTCATCCGAGGCCTCGCAATCGGAATGAGTACACTTTAAATCCTTTAACGAGGATCTATTGGAGGGCAAGTCTGGTGCCAGCAGCCGCGGTAATTCCAGCTCCAATAGCGTATATTAAAGTTGTTGCGGTTAAAAAGCTCGTAGTTGGATTTCAGTTCTGGACTGACGGTTCACCGCCCGGTGCATACTGTCACGCTCCGAACAGCCACAACAGCCCGCTGGCTCGCACGGGGTGCTCTTCATCGAGTGTCCCGCGTGGCCGGCAGAGTTTACTTTGAAAAAATTAGAGTGCTCAAAGCAGGCTACACTGACGGCCTGAATGCCTATGCATGGAATAATGGAATAGGACCTCGGTTCTATTTTGTCGGTTTTCTGAACCCGAGGTAATGACTAATAGGAACAGGCGGGGGCATTCGTATTGCGACGCTAGAGGTGAAATTCTTGGACCGTCGCAAGACGAACTACTGCGAAAGCATTTGCCAAGGATGTTTTCATTAATCAAGAACGAAAGTTAGAGGTTCGAAGGCGATCAGATACCGCCCTAGTTCTAACCATAAACGATGCTGACCAGCGATCCGCCGGCGTTATTCCCATGACCCGGCGGGCAGCTTCCGGGAAACCAAAGTCTTTGGGTTCCGGGGGAAGTATGGTTGCAAAGCTGAAACTTAAAGGAATTGACGGAAGGGCACCACCAGGAGTGGAGCCTGCGGCTTAATTTGACTCAACACGGGGAACCTCACCAGGCCCAGACACCGGAAGGATTGACAGATTGAGAGCTCTTTCTCGATTCGGTGGGTGGTGGTGCATGGCCGTTCTTAGTTGGTGGAGCGATTTGTCTGGTTAATTCCGATAACGAACGAGACTCTGGCCTACTAACTAGTCGACGGATCTCCAGCAATTGGTGTCCAGTTCGCAGCTTCTTCTTAGAGGGATAAGCGGCAATTCTAGCCGCACGAGATTGAGCAATAACAGGTCTGTGATGCCCTTAGATGTTCTGGGCCGCACGCGCGCTACACTGAAGGGATCAACGTGTCCTCCCCCTCCGAGAGGAGCGGGTAACCCGTTGAAATCCTTTCATGATAGGGATTGGGGTTTGCAATTGTCTCCCATGAACGAGGAATTCCCAGTAAGCGCAAGTCATGAGCTTGCGTTGATTACGTCCCTGCCCTTTGTACACACCGCCCGTCGCTACTACCGATTGAATGATTTAGTGAGGCCTTCGGACTGGCGCTCTTGGATGCCGGGCCCTCGGTTCGCCGTTGGGTCTCTCGGCGCCTCGAGCTGACGGAAAGATGTCCAAACTTGATCATTTAGAGGAAGTAAAAGTCGTAACAAGGTTTCCGTAGGTGAACCTGCGGAAGGATCATTAACGTGTTTGCTTGCAGCAACAAAAACCAAAAAATTCGGGTGGCCGGGTACCGACCAAAAAAAAAAAAATTGACCGATGCATCAATTTTTGGCGGCCCGGCCTGAGAACAGGCAAACAGTGCCGCAGCTCAACCCACACTCTTCTCTTCTGTCCATTGTGGACAGAGGTAGACCATTACTCACACCACCGGTACTCCAACCAACCGACGTACGCTAGGTTGGCCGACTTTTATCGGGCAAAGTTTCCGAATGATAGCGGTCACTTAACGTCGTCGGGAGGTGTCACCGGCTGGTAACGAGGTACTTCTCACAAACCTGTGACTATCTATTTAAACCCAGTATACTACGTCTTCCCACTATCGTCTCCCGAGGCAGAGATGGCGGAAGTCTTGAAAGTCGGCAATTGAGACTGACGTAATGACAAAAATCACAACTCTTAACGGTGGATCACTCGGCTCGTGGGTCGATGAAGACCGCAGCAAGCTGCGTGTCGGTATGTGAATCGCAAGAATACCAGATACATCGACAAGTCGAACGCACATTGCGGCGGCGGCACTCTCATGTGCTGCCGTCACTCCTACACGAGGGTCGGATATCAAATCCAATACATCGGCTTTGTTACCACCGGCAGAGTAGTAGTAGTAGTAGTAGTAGTAGCAGCTTTGTCTCTACTCTCTCTCTCTCTCTCTACTGCGTGCGTGGCATTGACCGCCTTGGGGAGGTTCGCCTCTTTGACGAGAGTCAAATTGGCGTTCCCTAAAGATGTGCTGCCAAGCCAAAGTCATATATCTGTGGACTTGGTGGCAAGGACCATGTACAGACATACAACGCTTACGCGCTGTTTTGTTTGTCGCCGTCCATGCCTGTTGCCTCGTTTCCCTCCAAGGAAGGACAGAGGCTCTGTTGCATGCTAAAGTCGCGTATGGGCGTCTTGAAGGCGACCGGGTCGGTTTATACTACTTACACCTCGGTTCGTTAGCTGCAGCACCCATCCTTATCAAACCTTAATGGGAACGGGCGCACACAAACCAAAACTGGAAGCCAGTGACTACTTTATAGTAGTCGCTACTGCTCCAATGTCGACCTCGTGTTAGGGTAGAGTACCCGCCAAATTTAAGCATATTAATAAGCGGAGGAAAAGAAACCAACAGGGATTCCCTTAGTAAGGGCGACTGAACTGGGAAAAGCCCAGCGCATAACCTGGCGTCGTGACCCGGCGCCAGGGGTGTTGCGTTTCGGAGGGTCCGGCACGCAGTCTCTCACCGCCTAAGTTATGCTTGAAAGCGGCCACTACCCATGGAGGGTGACAGGCCCGTGTGGCGGCGCCCGCGAGGGTACACGAGAGATTGTCGGAAAGGGCCTCTCCGTAGAGTCGGGTTGCTTGAAAATGCAGCCCTAAGCAGGTGGTAAACTCCATCTAAGGCTAAATATGACCACGAGACCGATAGCGAACAAGTACCGTGAGGGAAAGTTGAAAAGAACTTTGAAGAGAGAGTTCAAGAGTACGTGAAACCGTTAAGAGCCAAACGGGTGGGACCTCGAAGGTCGAACCGAGGGGATTCAGCTCGTCGGCCAAAGCCGGCTGGACGTTGGGATTC
>JAXIVD010000492.1:65000-75000 GCA_036785275.1 Cancer borealis
GACCAAGCGCCGGGGGTAGCTATGACTCTACAAGCGCGGGTAATCGGCGGGGGTAGCTATTAGTCACTTAAATAGCAAACATCATACCGTATATAAATCTTGAGGACATACTTGGATCCATTCTCTCAAGGTAGCAGCGAAAACGAAGACTACAATTTCCCACTTATAGCATTAGGTTCAATTCTCGTTTCCACAAGACAGACATGTTTCTATTTTGGACTTGTAAATTTTCTGTTAAATTTTTTGACTTGCTAACATTATTTCTGATATACTTTACAACTATAGACGATTGCACCAGACCAAGCGCCGGTAAACGGCGGGGGTAGCTATGACTCTACAAGCGCGGGTAATCGGCGGGGGTAGCTATTAGTCACTTAAATAGCAAACATCATACCGTATATAAATCTTGAGGACATACTTGGATCCATTCTCTCAAAGTAGCAGCGAAAACGAAGACTACAATTTCCCACTTATAGCATTAGGTTCAATTCTCGTTTCCACATTAAAAGCGTAATGAATATGATATTGGTGTTCAGTACGTAATATCCTTGTAAAATATATTTGGATTAACTTAGTTTCAGAGGTGACACCAAAAACCAAGATTTATTTATTTATATCTTTCCACACTCAAATCAACAGAACAGCAGCAGTACTCTCGCTACGAACCGCTTGCACTTCTGCCTCCCTAACAAGGCTAAAAAGATTTTGTCACGCATCCCGATGGCGAAATCCTCCCGGCAAACCCATATTTACATTACTACACACCCTTATCTATAGAACAGCATCCTCACTGTCATTCGCTAAGACTGCACCGTAAAAAGAATATAGGAGGTTTCGTCACGCAACGTAACATCCGAAAGTAACCTCAAGACGGTCTTGTGTGCAGTTGTACACAAAAGTAACTGTCGAACTTGAACGTATCATCGAAAAATAACACGTCAGAGTCTTGTGCAGTTGCACTCAAAAACAAGTGTCGAACTTAAACGTATCATCGAAAAGTATCACAAAAGTAACCTCAAGTCGCAAAACTAACACGTCAGACAGTCTTGAGACTATAGAAATCCTCCACGTATACTGACGGTAAATCATTACAAGGCCTTTCTACTGGTATTAAAAGAAAATCTTCTTGGGCTTTACTTCTCGAGATATTTAAATTTGAAGAAAAAAAATATAATTACATTTCACCATATATATTTTACGCCACTAAACACATCCCACCCGCTAAGGGAATACATTACTTTTCTTCTACAAGTACGCAATAAAAAATTTCCAAACTAAGGCTCATTAAGAAAATCTGTTTGTAGCATTTACAAGCTCGCAGCCTACTCTATTTGCACTAAGAATATCAACGTTCTATCTTAAATACTAACACAAATACATGGTAGCATTAATAATTTTCACTCGTGGGCTCCAGCACATAGTTGCTTGTTTTAGGTAGTTTCACCTGGCCCGGTGAGATAGTCTAGGTTCATTACGGATATGTGGTGAGACAGGCTAGGAAAGTGTCTGTCTCTTTCTCTCTCTGTGTCTGTCTCTTTCTCTCTCTGTGTCTGTCTCTGTCTCTTTCTCTGTGTCTGTCTCTGTCTCTTTCTCTGTCTCTTTCTCTCTCTCTCTCTGTCTCTTTCTCTTTCTCTCTCTGTCTCTTTCTCTCTCTCTCTGTCTCTTTCTCTGTCTCTTTCTCTCCCTGTCTCTGTCTCTTTCTTTCTCTGTCTCTTTCTCTCTCTGTGTCTGTCTCTGTCTCTTTCTCTCTCTGTGTCTATCTCTGTCTCTTTCTTTCTCTTTCTCTCTCTGTGTCTGTCTCTGTCTCTTTCTCTCTCTCTCTGTGTCTATCTCTGTCTCTTTCTCTCTCTCTTTCTCTCCCTGTCTCTGTCTCTTTCTCTCTCTCTTTCTCTGTCTCTTTCTCTCTCTGTGTCTGTCTCTTTCTCTCTCTGTGTCTATCTCTGTCTCTTTCTCTCCCTGTCTCTTTCTCTCCCTGTCTCTTTCTCTCTCTGTGTCTATCTCTGTCTCTTTCTCTCCCTGTCTCTTTCTCTCTCTGTCTCTTTCTCTCCCTGTCTCTTTCTCTCTCTGTGTCTATCTCTGTCTCTTTCTCTCCCTGTCTCTTTCTCTCTCTGTGTCTATCTCTGTCTCTTTCTCTCCCTGTCTCTCTCTCTTTCTCTGTCTCTTTCTCTCTCTGTGTCTGTCTCTTTCTCTCTCTGTGTCTATCTCTGTCTCTCTCTGTGTCTATCTCTGTCTCTTTCTCTCCCTGTCTCTTTCTCTCTCTGTGTCTATCTCTGTCTCTTTCTCTCTCTGTCTCTTTCTCTTTCTCTCTCTCTGTCTCTTTCTCTTTCTCTTTCTCTCTCTGTCTCTTTCTCTCTCTGTGTCTGTCTCTGTCTCTTTCTCTCTCTGTGTCTGTCTCTTTCTCTCTCTCTGTCTCTTTCTCTTTCTCTCTCTGTCTCTTTCTCTCTCTGTCTCTTTCTCTCTCTGTGTCTGTCTCTTTCTCTTTCTTTCTGTCTCTTTCTCTCACTGTGTCTGTCTCTTTCTCTGTCTCTTTCTTTCTCTGTCTCTTTCTCTCTCTGTCTCTTTCTCTCTCTGTGTCTGTCTCTTTCTCTTTCTTTCTGTCTCTTTCTCTCACTGTGTCTGTCTCTTTCTCTTTCTTTCTGTCTCTTTCTCTCACTGTGTCTGTCTCTTTCTCTGTCTCTGTCTCTTTCTCTCTCTGTCTCTTTCTCTCTCTGTGTCTGTTTCTTTCTCTTTCTTTCTGTCTCTTTCTCTCACTGTGTCTGTCTCTGTCTCTTTCTCTCTCTGTGTCTGTTTCTTTCTCTTTCTTTCTGTCTCTTTCTCTCACTGTGTCTGTCTCTGTCTCTGTCTCTTTCTCTCTCTGTGTTTGTCTCGCGTCGCGCCGCCTCCTCCAATTTTAGTACGGGAAGGACTTACTATCCGTTACAGTTGCTAGAGGTAGGTAACCTTGTTCACTCAGAGCTCTCCCGCAGTCTCAATGCAGCAGGCGGTGAAACATTGTCCCGCGCCGCCTCCTCCAAGTTTAGTACGGGAAGGACTTACTATCCGTTACAGTTGCTAGAGGTAGGTAACCTTGTTCACTCAGAGCTCTCCCGCAGTCTCAATGCAGCAGGCGGTGAAACATTGTCCCGCGCCGCCTCCTCCAAGTTTAGTACGGTAAGGACTTACTATCCGTTACAGTTGCTAGAGGTTAGGTAACCTTGTTCACTCAGAGCCTCTCCCGCAGTCTCAATGCAGCAGGCGGTGAAACATTGTCCCGCGCCGCCTCCTCCAAGTTTAGTACGGCAAGGACTTACTATCCGTTACAGTTGCTAGAGGTAAGTAACCTTGTTCACTCAGAGCCTCTCCCGCAGTCTCAATGCAGCAGGCGGTGAAACATTGTCCGGCGCCGCCTCCTCCAAGTTTAGTACGGCAAGGACTTACTATCCGTTACAGTTGCTAGAGGTAGGTAACCTTGTTCAATCAGAGCTCTCCCGCAGTCTCAATGCAGCAGGCGGTGAAACATTGTCCCGCGCCGCCTCCTCCAAGTTTAGTACGGCAAGGACTTACTATCCGTTACAGTTGCTAGAGGTTAGGTAACCTTGTTCACTCAGAGCCTCTCCCGCAGTCTCAATGCAGCAGGCGGTGAAACATTGTCCCGCGCCGCCTCCTTCCAAGTTTAGTACGGCAAGGACTTACTATCCGTTACAGTTGCTAGAGGTAGGTAACCTTGTTCACTCAGAGCTCTCCCGCAGTCTCAATGCAGCAGGCGGTGAAACATTGTCCGGCGCCGCCTCCTCCAAGTTTAGTACGGGAAGGACTTACTATCCGTTACAGTTGCTAGAGGTAGGTAACCTTGTTCACTCAGAGCTCTCCCGCAGTCTCAATGCAGCAGGCGGTGAAACATTGTCCCGCGCCGCCTCCTCCAAGTTTAGTACGGTAAGGACTTACTATCCGTTACAGTTGCTAGAGGTTAGGTAACCTTGTTCACTCAGAGCCTCTCCCGCAGTCTCAATGCAGCAGGCGGTGAAACATTGTCCCGCGCCGCCTCCTCCAAGTTTAGTACGGCAAGGACTTACTATCCGTTACAGTTGCTAGAGGTAGGTAACCTTGTTCACTCAGAGCTCTCCCGCAGTCTCAATGCAGCAGGCGGTGAAACATTGTCCCGCGCCGTCTCCTCCAAGTTTAGTACGGGAAGGACTTACTATCCGTTACAGTTGCTAGAGGTAGGTAACCTTGTTCACTCAGAGCCTCTCCCGCAGTTATAGTGCGAGATGGTATCTCCATACATTGCTTAACGGCTAGTTACCACCTTGACGGAAGAAAACTGCGGGAGAGGCGAGCCTTGTCGCTAAGAGACTCACAATCTGGCCGTGATTAGAAATGTTGTAGTCTTACCAAATATTACCAGACTACCAGATATCACTAAGAAAAACTGAGTATACCATCGTCTTCGTCATACAATGATGCACATGATGAAATAAAAAAAATAACATTAAAACGACATTTGCTACAAAATAATTGAAGGAAAAAAAAATAGCGCATAAAGAATTTTTTCAAATGTTCTCCTTCAACTCGCTGTTTCTCACATTTATTAAGCTCGTATTGTATTTTCAAATCCAGGTTCATAATCTGCACTCATTGACGATCAGTATGATGTACCATAACAACTGATATAAAATATTGTAGTTGGTTAAAAAGGCAGATAAAAAAATACTGTCAAATCTACAAGAAAACCGTCCAAGGCGGGTTTTCAAGGATTCGAATTTAACGACCATTTAAACCACTCATTATTTTTTCCACCACCATGTGTTACATACCGTAGCCATCAGCAAGCCTTCCACTACTCGAAGCAATAATTGGAAATTCAATGTAAGCTAATATAACCGAGTTACGAAGTGGTGAAGCACAACATGTCAAAACATTTCTTTATGCGCTATTTCATTCTACCTCGATTATATTCTAATAGATAAAGAAATAAAGCTGTCAATTGTAGCTCATCATATGCACCATTCTATCACCTACACGATGGTTGTTTTCATTTTTCTAACCGACGTCTGACACTTCCGTAATAACCGATAATATTGCAACATTGTTCAACTCCATCCTCACGTCGACCCCAACCCTCACTCTCCCGGTCTTACACACCGGGAACACCTCTCACACGCCTTAACTAACACAGCGCCTCACACACACACACACACACACACACACACACACACACACAAAAAGATATATATATTTAAATCAATTCAACAAATAGAACATAGAAATCGATTCAGTTACTACTACTAACCCTCCCGATATGTAAGAGCGGGAACACCTCTCACACGCCTTATTAACTAACTAACACACAGCAGCGTCACACACACAAATACATAGAGAAGACATTAAACAAAACACACAAATTCAATCACGCACTAGTAACAACACAACAACACGGTCTTTTTATAAGTCCAAATAGGAACATGTGTGGCTTGTGGACAAACAAAAACGCTAAACAGATGCATATCCGAAGGGTGGTTTTAAAAAAAGTACGGAATTCGATAAAGAATTCCATTTTTTTATCTCCACGGATACGCAAATGTGGCGGCAAACATTATACCTCTTGTATACAGCAGAAAAAAACAATTAACATACTGTAAAGCTTGATACTACTACGTTTACCTTGTACAAACAATGTCCCGGGCTCGCAACAGAGGAGGCAGTCGGGGTGCGAGAAACTTATCGTGGCTCTACCGCTCTCAGTCGCCGCCCGGCGCTGCCAACGGGGGAGAAACCAGTCACGAGAAACAATGGAGTGTGTGTATAGTGAGCCTCCTATATCTCCCGCGCTGCCAACCTGGAGACAGCAAGGAGTGACGAGAGAGAGTGTATAGCGAGCCGCCTCGCTCTCCCGCGCTGCCAACGTGGGGACAGCAAGGAGTGACGAGAGTGGGTGTATAACGAGCCGCCTCGCTCTCCCGCGCTGCCAACGTGGAGACAGCAAGGAGTGACGAGAGAGAGTGTATAGTGAGCCGCCCCGCTCTCCCGCGCTGCCAACGTGGAGACAGCAAGGAGTGACGAGAGAGAGGGTATAGCGAGCCGTCCCGCTCTCCCGCGCTGCCAACGTGGAGATGGCAAGGAGTGACGAGAGAGAGTGTATAGTGAGCCGTCCCGCTCTCCCGCGCTGCCAACGTGGAGATGGCAAGGAGTGACGAGAGAGAGTGTATAGTGAGCCGTCCCGCTCTCCCGCGCTGCCAACGTGGAGACGGCAAGGAGTGACGAGAGAGAGTGTATAGTGAGCCGTCCCGCTCTCCCGCGCTGCCAACGTGGAGACGGCAAGGAGTGACGAGAGAGAGTGTATAGCGAGCCGTCCCGCTCTCCCGCGCTGCCAACGTGGAGACAGCAAGGAGTGACGAGAGAGAGGGTATAGCGAGCCGTCCCGCTCTCCCGCGCTGCCAACGTGGAGATGGCAAGGAGTGACGAGAGAGAGTGTATAGTGAGCCGTCCCGCTCTCCCGCGCTGCCAACGTGGAGATGGCAAGGAGTGACGAGAGAGAGTGTATAGTGAGCCGCCCCGCTCTCCCGCGCTGCCAACGTGGAGACAGCAAGGAGTGACGAGAGAGAGGGTATAGCGAGCCGTCCCGCTCTCCCGCGCTGCCAACGTGGAGATGGCAAGGAGTGACGAGAGAGAGTGTATAGCGAGCCGTCCCGCTCTCCCGCGCTGCCAACGTGGGGACAGCAAGGAGTGACGAGAGGGAATATATAGCGAGCCGCCCCGCTCTCCCGCGCTGGCCAACGTGGAGACAGCAAGGAGTGACGAGAGAGAGTGGAGAAAATGTTTCTCCCGGGCTAGGAAGACGGGACATGCTCGGTAGGCGATGGGTGAGCGCGGGATGGAGTTGCCAGTGAGGAGAATCGGTCTCCCGCGCTACCAGCGCGGGGAGTTGCCGGCGGAGCGGGGCTGGTTTTGGACACGAGAACGGGCCGAGCGGGGCCCAAAGTGGCTTAAAATTTCCAATGTGGAGCGCGGGGCCAACTCGCCCCGCTCTCTTTCATGCTGCACCAAGCTTGGGCGCGGTAAAGGTAGCCGCTACCCCCAGGGAAGACTAACACGAGTTCGACCTGAAAAATATAGTAGGGAGGCGAGGTTGCTGGATCAACCTCAGTGCCGTCCCTCACGCTGAATGCTGCATACGTGCGTCAGACATCAGTCCTAACCACTTGGTTCTCTCTCTACCTATTACTAAGAAGGTACCGAGGCTATATACTAAGGGTGGCGGTTAGTGATTGAGATGCACTGGTGACGACCATTGGCACATCGAGCGTGTTAACGTGGTGGCGTAAAACACTGCTAGAGAGAGCAAAGGCCACGCACAACTTATATATATTTCTATATATATACGTATACATATGAACCACCCACATATTCTGCGTGCAGACTTTTACGACTGTCTCATGCAACACCCCCTCTCCTTTTGGAAGAGAAGCTCCACGGCATTAGCTGTGGCTCCTCGTGGCGGCGCACATGATGATATGGTGTTAGCTAAAGCGGGGAGCCTTCAATGCAGCGACCCCTCTTACTTTGTGATGGTTACTCCACTACCCGTGCGATAACTCATCCCGTAGGTTAAAGAATCATCACTTTAACCTCTCTACACTGACGCAGCTTCTAACGAACGGTCAGTTGGAACGAAGCACACTTTTGTTTCTTTTCGTGAGCAAAGACGGGTTATAAACGTTTCCCAGCAGCTTACAACTACTACCACAAACTTGGATGGTGTAACGTACGTTATTTCCATTCCCCCCTTAGAGAGAAGGGACGCTTGAATGGTGTAACGTACGTTATTTCCATATCACCCTTAGAGAGAAGGGACGCTAGAATGGTGTAACGTACGTTATTTCCATTCCCCCCTTAGAGAGAAGGGACACACTTGAATGGTGTAACGAAGGTTATTTCCATTTCCCCCTTAAAGAGAAGGGACGCGGCGTCGCGGGCCAATGCTGCCAATGGACGCTTAGCGCTATTACTAAACATTACAATCAAAAAGTTTTGATGTAACATAGCTACCTGGTTGATCCTGCCAGTAGTCATATGCTTGTCTCAAAGATTAAGCCATGCATGTCTAAGTACAAGCCGATTTAAGGCGAAACCGCGAATGGCTCATTAAATCAGCTATGATTCATTGGATCTGTACCCACACTTACTTGGATAACTGTGGTAATTCTAGAGCTAATACATGCACCACGTCTCTGACCGCAAGGGAAGAGCGCTTTTATTAGTTCAAAACCGGTCGGACTTCGGTCCGTCACCCCACCGTGTTGAATCTGAATAACTTGTCGCTGAGCGCACGGTCTCCGCACCGGCGCCGCCTCTTTCAAGTGTCTGCCTTATCAGCTTTCGATTGTAGGTTATACGCCTACAATGGCTATAACGGGTAACGGGGAATCAGGGTTCGATTCCGGAGAGGGAGCCTGAGAAACGGCTACCACATCTAAGGAAGGCAGCAGGCACGCAAATTACCCACTCCCGGCACGGGGAGGTAGTGACGAAAAATAACGATGCGAGACTCATCCGAGGCCTCGCAATCGGAATGAGTACACTTTAAATCCTTTAACGAGGATCTATTGGAGGGCAAGTCTGGTGCCAGCAGCCGCGGTAATTCCAGCTCCAATAGCGTATATTAAAGTTGTTGCGGTTAAAAAGCTCGTAGTTGGATTTCAGTTCTGGACTGACGGTTCACCGCCCGGTGCATACTGTCACGCTCCGAACAGCCACAACAGCCCGCTGGCTCGCACGGGGTGCTCTTCATCGAGTGTCCCGCGTGGCCGGCAGAGTTTACTTTGAAAAAATTAGAGTGCTCAAAGCAGGCTACACTGACGGCCTGAATGCCTATGCATGGAATAATGGAATAGGACCTCGGTTCTATTTTGTCGGTTTTCTGAACCCGAGGTAATGACTAATAGGAACAGGCGGGGGCATTCGTATTGCGACGCTAGAGGTGAAATTCTTGGACCGTCGCAAGACGAACTACTGCGAAAGCATTTGCCAAGGATGTTTTCATTAATCAAGAACGAAAGTTAGAGGTTCGAAGGCGATCAGATACCGCCCTAGTTCTAACCATAAACGATGCTGACCAGCGATCCGCCGGCGTTATTCCCATGACCCGGCGGGCAGCTTCCGGGAAACCAAAGTCTTTGGGTTCCGGGGGAAGTATGGTTGCAAAGCTGAAACTTAAAGGAATTGACGGAAGGGCACCACCAGGAGTGGAGCCTGCGGCTTAATTTGACTCAACACGGGGAACCTCACCAGGCCCAGACACCGGAAGGATTGACAGATTGAGAGCTCTTTCTCGATTCGGTGGGTGGTGGTGCATGGCCGTTCTTAGTTGGTGGAGCGATTTGTCTGGTTAATTCCGATAACGAACGAGACTCTGGCCTACTAACTAGTCGACGGATCTCCAGCAATTGGTGTCCAGTTCGCAGCTTCTTCTTAGAGGGATAAGCGGCAATTCTAGCCGCACGAGATTGAGCAATAACAGGTCTGTGATGCCCTTAGATGTTCTGGGCCGCACGCGCGCTACACTGAAGGGATCAACGTGTCCTCCCCCTCCGAGAGGAGCGGGTAACCCGTTGAAATCCTTTCATGATAGGGATTGGGGTTTGCAATTGTCTCCCATGAACGAGGAATTCCCAGTAAGCGCAAGTCATGAGCTTGCGTTGATTACGTCCCTGCCCTTTGTACACACCGCCCGTCGCTACTACCGATTGAATGATTTAGTGAGGCCTTCGGACTGGCGCTCTTGGATGCCGGGCCCTCGGTTCGCCGTTGGGTCTCTCGGCGCCTCGAGCTGACGGAAAGATGTCCAAACTTGATCATTTAGAGGAAGTAAAAGTCGTAACAAGGTTTCCGTAGGTGAACCTGCGGAAGGATCATTAACGTGTTTGCTTGCAGCAACAAAAACCAAAAAATTCGGGTGGCCGGGTACCGACCAAAAAAAAAAAAATTGACCGATGCATCAATTTTTGGCGGCCCGGCCTGAGAA
>JAXIVD010000492.1:82500-92500 GCA_036785275.1 Cancer borealis
AACCTCAAGTCGCAAAACTAACACGTCAGACAGTCTTGAGACTATAGAAATCCTCCACGTATACTGACGGTAAATCATTACAAGGCCTTTCTACTGGTATTAAAAGAAAATCTTCTTGGGCTTTACTTCTCGAGATATTTAAATTTGAAGAAAAAAAATATAATTACATTTCACCATATATATTTTACGCCACTAAACACATCCCACCCGCTAAGGGAATACATTACTTTTCTTCTACAAGTACGCAATAAAAAATTTCCAAACTAAGGCTCATTAAGAAAATCTGTTTGTAGCATTTACAAGCTCGCAGCCTACTCTATTTGCACTAAGAATATCAACGTTCTATCTTAAATACTAACACAAATACATGGTAGCATTAATAATTTTCACTCGTGGGCTCCAGCACATAGTTGCTTGTTTTAGGTAGTTTCACCTGGCCCGGTGAGATAGTCTAGGTTCATTACGGATATGTGGTGAGACAGGCTAGGAAAGTGTCTGTCTCTTTCTCTCTCTGTGTCTGTCTCTTTCTCTCTCTGTGTCTGTCTCTGTCTCTTTCTCTGTGTCTGTCTCTGTCTCTTTCTCTGTCTCTTTCTCTCTCTCTCTCTGTCTCTTTCTCTTTCTCTCTCTGTCTCTTTCTCTCTCTCTCTGTCTCTTTCTCTGTCTCTTTCTCTCCCTGTCTCTGTCTCTTTCTTTCTCTGTCTCTTTCTCTCTCTGTGTCTGTCTCTGTCTCTTTCTCTCTCTGTGTCTATCTCTGTCTCTTTCTTTCTCTTTCTCTCTCTGTGTCTGTCTCTGTCTCTTTCTCTCTCTCTCTGTGTCTATCTCTGTCTCTTTCTCTCTCTCTTTCTCTCCCTGTCTCTGTCTCTTTCTCTCTCTCTTTCTCTGTCTCTTTCTCTCTCTGTGTCTGTCTCTTTCTCTCTCTGTGTCTATCTCTGTCTCTTTCTCTCCCTGTCTCTTTCTCTCCCTGTCTCTTTCTCTCTCTGTGTCTATCTCTGTCTCTTTCTCTCCCTGTCTCTTTCTCTCTCTGTCTCTTTCTCTCCCTGTCTCTTTCTCTCTCTGTGTCTATCTCTGTCTCTTTCTCTCCCTGTCTCTTTCTCTCTCTGTGTCTATCTCTGTCTCTTTCTCTCCCTGTCTCTCTCTCTTTCTCTGTCTCTTTCTCTCTCTGTGTCTGTCTCTTTCTCTCTCTGTGTCTATCTCTGTCTCTCTCTGTGTCTATCTCTGTCTCTTTCTCTCCCTGTCTCTTTCTCTCTCTGTGTCTATCTCTGTCTCTTTCTCTCTCTGTCTCTTTCTCTTTCTCTCTCTCTGTCTCTTTCTCTTTCTCTTTCTCTCTCTGTCTCTTTCTCTCTCTGTGTCTGTCTCTGTCTCTTTCTCTCTCTGTGTCTGTCTCTTTCTCTCTCTCTGTCTCTTTCTCTTTCTCTCTCTGTCTCTTTCTCTCTCTGTCTCTTTCTCTCTCTGTGTCTGTCTCTTTCTCTTTCTTTCTGTCTCTTTCTCTCACTGTGTCTGTCTCTTTCTCTGTCTCTTTCTGTCTCTGTCTCTTTCTCTCTCTGTCTCTTTCTCTCTCTGTGTCTGTCTCTTTCTCTTTCTTTCTGTCTCTTTCTCTCACTGTGTCTGTCTCTTTCTCTTTCTTTCTGTCTCTTTCTCTCACTGTGTCTGTCTCTTTCTCTGTCTCTGTCTCTTTCTCTCTCTGTCTCTTTCTCTCTCTGTGTCTGTTTCTTTCTCTTTCTTTCTGTCTCTTTCTCTCACTGTGTCTGTCTCTGTCTCTTTCTCTCTCTGTGTCTGTTTCTTTCTCTTTCTTTCTGTCTCTTTCTCTCACTGTGTCTGTCTCTGTCTCTGTCTCTTTCTCTCTCTGTGTTTGTCTCGCGTCGCGCCGCCTCCTCCAATTTTAGTACGGGAAGGACTTACTATCCGTTACAGTTGCTAGAGGTAGGTAACCTTGTTCACTCAGAGCTCTCCCGCAGTCTCAATGCAGCAGGCGGTGAAACATTGTCCCGCGCCGCCTCCTCCAAGTTTAGTACGGGAAGGACTTACTATCCGTTACAGTTGCTAGAGGTAGGTAACCTTGTTCACTCAGAGCTCTCCCGCAGTCTCAATGCAGCAGGCGGTGAAACATTGTCCCGCGCCGCCTCCTCCAAGTTTAGTACGGTAAGGACTTACTATCCGTTACAGTTGCTAGAGGTTAGGTAACCTTGTTCACTCAGAGCCTCTCCCGCAGTCTCAATGCAGCAGGCGGTGAAACATTGTCCCGCGCCGCCTCCTCCAAGTTTAGTACGGCAAGGACTTACTATCCGTTACAGTTGCTAGAGGTAAGTAACCTTGTTCACTCAGAGCCTCTCCCGCAGTCTCAATGCAGCAGGCGGTGAAACATTGTCCGGCGCCGCCTCCTCCAAGTTTAGTACGGCAAGGACTTACTATCCGTTACAGTTGCTAGAGGTAGGTAACCTTGTTCAATCAGAGCTCTCCCGCAGTCTCAATGCAGCAGGCGGTGAAACATTGTCCCGCGCCGCCTCCTCCAAGTTTAGTACGGCAAGGACTTACTATCCGTTACAGTTGCTAGAGGTTAGGTAACCTTGTTCACTCAGAGCCTCTCCCGCAGTCTCAATGCAGCAGGCGGTGAAACATTGTCCCGCGCCGCCTCCTTCCAAGTTTAGTACGGCAAGGACTTACTATCCGTTACAGTTGCTAGAGGTAGGTAACCTTGTTCACTCAGAGCTCTCCCGCAGTCTCAATGCAGCAGGCGGTGAAACATTGTCCGGCGCCGCCTCCTCCAAGTTTAGTACGGGAAGGACTTACTATCCGTTACAGTTGCTAGAGGTAGGTAACCTTGTTCACTCAGAGCTCTCCCGCAGTCTCAATGCAGCAGGCGGTGAAACATTGTCCCGCGCCGCCTCCTCCAAGTTTAGTACGGTAAGGACTTACTATCCGTTACAGTTGCTAGAGGTTAGGTAACCTTGTTCACTCAGAGCCTCTCCCGCAGTCTCAATGCAGCAGGCGGTGAAACATTGTCCCGCGCCGCCTCCTCCAAGTTTAGTACGGCAAGGACTTACTATCCGTTACAGTTGCTAGAGGTAGGTAACCTTGTTCACTCAGAGCTCTCCCGCAGTCTCAATGCAGCAGGCGGTGAAACATTGTCCCGCGCCGTCTCCTCCAAGTTTAGTACGGGAAGGACTTACTATCCGTTACAGTTGCTAGAGGTAGGTAACCTTGTTCACTCAGAGCCTCTCCCGCAGTTATAGTGCGAGATGGTATCTCCATACATTGCTTAACGGCTAGTTACCACCTTGACGGAAGAAAACTGCGGGAGAGGCGAGCCTTGTCGCTAAGAGACTCACAATCTGGCCGTGATTAGAAATGTTGTAGTCTTACCAAATATTACCAGACTACCAGATATCACTAAGAAAAACTGAGTATACCATCGTCTTCGTCATACAATGATGCACATGATGAAATAAAAAAAATAACATTAAAACGACATTTGCTACAAAATAATTGAAGGAAAAAAAAATAGCGCATAAAGAATTTTTTCAAATGTTCTCCTTCAACTCGCTGTTTCTCACATTTATTAAGCTCGTATTGTATTTTCAAATCCAGGTTCATAATCTGCACTCATTGACGATCAGTATGATGTACCATAACAACTGATATAAAATATTGTAGTTGGTTAAAAAGGCAGATAAAAAAATACTGTCAAATCTACAAGAAAACCGTCCAAGGCGGGTTTTCAAGGATTCGAATTTAACGACCATTTAAACCACTCATTATTTTTTCCACCACCATGTGTTACATACCGTAGCCATCAGCAAGCCTTCCACTACTCGAAGCAATAATTGGAAATTCAATGTAAGCTAATATAACCGAGTTACGAAGTGGTGAAGCACAACATGTCAAAACATTTCTTTATGCGCTATTTCATTCTACCTCGATTATATTCTAATAGATAAAGAAATAAAGCTGTCAATTGTAGCTCATCATATGCACCATTCTATCACCTACACGATGGTTGTTTTCATTTTTCTAACCGACGTCTGACACTTCCGTAATAACCGATAATATTGCAACATTGTTCAACTCCATCCTCACGTCGACCCCAACCCTCACTCTCCCGGTCTTACACACCGGGAACACCTCTCACACGCCTTAACTAACACAGCGCCTCACACACACACACACACACACACACACACACACACACACAAAAAGATATATATATTTAAATCAATTCAACAAATAGAACATAGAAATCGATTCAGTTACTACTACTAACCCTCCCGATATGTAAGAGCGGGAACACCTCTCACACGCCTTATTAACTAACTAACACACAGCAGCGTCACACACACAAATACATAGAGAAGACATTAAACAAAACACACAAATTCAATCACGCACTAGTAACAACACAACAACACGGTCTTTTTATAAGTCCAAATAGGAACATGTGTGGCTTGTGGACAAACAAAAACGCTAAACAGATGCATATCCGAAGGGTGGTTTTAAAAAAAGTACGGAATTCGATAAAGAATTCCATTTTTTTATCTCCACGGATACGCAAATGTGGCGGCAAACATTATACCTCTTGTATACAGCAGAAAAAAACAATTAACATACTGTAAAGCTTGATACTACTACGTTTACCTTGTACAAACAATGTCCCGGGCTCGCAACAGAGGAGGCAGTCGGGGTGCGAGAAACTTATCGTGGCTCTACCGCTCTCAGTCGCCGCCCGGCGCTGCCAACGGGGGAGAAACCAGTCACGAGAAACAATGGAGTGTGTGTATAGTGAGCCTCCTATATCTCCCGCGCTGCCAACCTGGAGACAGCAAGGAGTGACGAGAGAGAGTGTATAGCGAGCCGCCTCGCTCTCCCGCGCTGCCAACGTGGGGACAGCAAGGAGTGACGAGAGTGGGTGTATAACGAGCCGCCTCGCTCTCCCGCGCTGCCAACGTGGAGACAGCAAGGAGTGACGAGAGAGAGTGTATAGTGAGCCGCCCCGCTCTCCCGCGCTGCCAACGTGGAGACAGCAAGGAGTGACGAGAGAGAGGGTATAGCGAGCCGTCCCGCTCTCCCGCGCTGCCAACGTGGAGATGGCAAGGAGTGACGAGAGAGAGTGTATAGTGAGCCGTCCCGCTCTCCCGCGCTGCCAACGTGGAGATGGCAAGGAGTGACGAGAGAGAGTGTATAGTGAGCCGTCCCGCTCTCCCGCGCTGCCAACGTGGAGACGGCAAGGAGTGACGAGAGAGAGTGTATAGTGAGCCGTCCCGCTCTCCCGCGCTGCCAACGTGGAGACGGCAAGGAGTGACGAGAGAGAGTGTATAGCGAGCCGTCCCGCTCTCCCGCGCTGCCAACGTGGAGACAGCAAGGAGTGACGAGAGAGAGGGTATAGCGAGCCGTCCCGCTCTCCCGCGCTGCCAACGTGGAGATGGCAAGGAGTGACGAGAGAGAGTGTATAGTGAGCCGTCCCGCTCTCCCGCGCTGCCAACGTGGAGATGGCAAGGAGTGACGAGAGAGAGTGTATAGTGAGCCGCCCCGCTCTCCCGCGCTGCCAACGTGGAGACAGCAAGGAGTGACGAGAGAGAGGGTATAGCGAGCCGTCCCGCTCTCCCGCGCTGCCAACGTGGAGATGGCAAGGAGTGACGAGAGAGAGTGTATAGCGAGCCGTCCCGCTCTCCCGCGCTGCCAACGTGGGGACAGCAAGGAGTGACGAGAGGGAATATATAGCGAGCCGCCCCGCTCTCCCGCGCTGGCCAACGTGGAGACAGCAAGGAGTGACGAGAGAGAGTGGAGAAAATGTTTCTCCCGGGCTAGGAAGACGGGACATGCTCGGTAGGCGATGGGTGAGCGCGGGATGGAGTTGCCAGTGAGGAGAATCGGTCTCCCGCGCTACCAGCGCGGGGAGTTGCCGGCGGAGCGGGGCTGGTTTTGGACACGAGAACGGGCCGAGCGGGGCCCAAAGTGGCTTAAAATTTCCAATGTGGAGCGCGGGGCCAACTCGCCCCGCTCTCTTTCATGCTGCACCAAGCTTGGGCGCGGTAAAGGTAGCCGCTACCCCCAGGGAAGACTAACACGAGTTCGACCTGAAAAATATAGTAGGGAGGCGAGGTTGCTGGATCAACCTCAGTGCCGTCCCTCACGCTGAATGCTGCATACGTGCGTCAGACATCAGTCCTAACCACTTGGTTCTCTCTACCTATTACTAAGAAGGTACCGAGGCTATATACTAAGGGTGGCGGTTAGTGATTGAGATGCACTGGTGACGACCATTGGCACATCGAGCGTGTTAACGTGGTGGCGTAAAACACTGCTAGAGAGAGCAAAGGCCACGCACAACTTATATATATTTCTATATATATACGTATACATATGAACCACCCACATATTCTGCGTGCAGACTTTTACGACTGTCTCATGCAACACCCCCTCTCCTTTTGGAAGAGAAGCTCCACGGCATTAGCTGTGGCTCCTCGTGGCGGCGCACATGATGATATGGTGTTAGCTAAAGCGGGGAGCCTTCAATGCAGCGACCCCTCTTACTTTGTGATGGTTACTCCACTACCCGTGCGATAACTCATCCCGTAGGTTAAAGAATCATCACTTTAACCTCTCTACACTGACGCAGCTTCTAACGAACGGTCAGTTGGAACGAAGCACACTTTTGTTTCTTTTCGTGAGCAAAGACGGGTTATAAACGTTTCCCAGCAGCTTACAACTACTACCACAAACTTGGATGGTGTAACGTACGTTATTTCCATTCCCCCCTTAGAGAGAAGGGACGCTTGAATGGTGTAACGTACGTTATTTCCATATCACCCTTAGAGAGAAGGGACGCTAGAATGGTGTAACGTACGTTATTTCCATTCCCCCCTTAGAGAGAAGGGACACACTTGAATGGTGTAACGAAGGTTATTTCCATTTCCCCCTTAAAGAGAAGGGACGCGGCGTCGCGGGCCAATGCTGCCAATGGACGCTTAGCGCTATTACTAAACATTACAATCAAAAAGTTTTGATGTAACATAGCTACCTGGTTGATCCTGCCAGTAGTCATATGCTTGTCTCAAAGATTAAGCCATGCATGTCTAAGTACAAGCCGATTTAAGGCGAAACCGCGAATGGCTCATTAAATCAGCTATGATTCATTGGATCTGTACCCACACTTACTTGGATAACTGTGGTAATTCTAGAGCTAATACATGCACCACGTCTCTGACCGCAAGGGAAGAGCGCTTTTATTAGTTCAAAACCGGTCGGACTTCGGTCCGTCACCCCACCGTGTTGAATCTGAATAACTTGTCGCTGAGCGCACGGTCTCCGCACCGGCGCCGCCTCTTTCAAGTGTCTGCCTTATCAGCTTTCGATTGTAGGTTATACGCCTACAATGGCTATAACGGGTAACGGGGAATCAGGGTTCGATTCCGGAGAGGGAGCCTGAGAAACGGCTACCACATCTAAGGAAGGCAGCAGGCACGCAAATTACCCACTCCCGGCACGGGGAGGTAGTGACGAAAAATAACGATGCGAGACTCATCCGAGGCCTCGCAATCGGAATGAGTACACTTTAAATCCTTTAACGAGGATCTATTGGAGGGCAAGTCTGGTGCCAGCAGCCGCGGTAATTCCAGCTCCAATAGCGTATATTAAAGTTGTTGCGGTTAAAAAGCTCGTAGTTGGATTTCAGTTCTGGACTGACGGTTCACCGCCCGGTGCATACTGTCACGCTCCGAACAGCCACAACAGCCCGCTGGCTCGCACGGGGTGCTCTTCATCGAGTGTCCCGCGTGGCCGGCAGAGTTTACTTTGAAAAAATTAGAGTGCTCAAAGCAGGCTACACTGACGGCCTGAATGCCTATGCATGGAATAATGGAATAGGACCTCGGTTCTATTTTGTCGGTTTTCTGAACCCGAGGTAATGACTAATAGGAACAGGCGGGGGCATTCGTATTGCGACGCTAGAGGTGAAATTCTTGGACCGTCGCAAGACGAACTACTGCGAAAGCATTTGCCAAGGATGTTTTCATTAATCAAGAACGAAAGTTAGAGGTTCGAAGGCGATCAGATACCGCCCTAGTTCTAACCATAAACGATGCTGACCAGCGATCCGCCGGCGTTATTCCCATGACCCGGCGGGCAGCTTCCGGGAAACCAAAGTCTTTGGGTTCCGGGGGAAGTATGGTTGCAAAGCTGAAACTTAAAGGAATTGACGGAAGGGCACCACCAGGAGTGGAGCCTGCGGCTTAATTTGACTCAACACGGGGAACCTCACCAGGCCCAGACACCGGAAGGATTGACAGATTGAGAGCTCTTTCTCGATTCGGTGGGTGGTGGTGCATGGCCGTTCTTAGTTGGTGGAGCGATTTGTCTGGTTAATTCCGATAACGAACGAGACTCTGGCCTACTAACTAGTCGACGGATCTCCAGCAATTGGTGTCCAGTTCGCAGCTTCTTCTTAGAGGGATAAGCGGCAATTCTAGCCGCACGAGATTGAGCAATAACAGGTCTGTGATGCCCTTAGATGTTCTGGGCCGCACGCGCGCTACACTGAAGGGATCAACGTGTCCTCCCCCTCCGAGAGGAGCGGGTAACCCGTTGAAATCCTTTCATGATAGGGATTGGGGTTTGCAATTGTCTCCCATGAACGAGGAATTCCCAGTAAGCGCAAGTCATGAGCTTGCGTTGATTACGTCCCTGCCCTTTGTACACACCGCCCGTCGCTACTACCGATTGAATGATTTAGTGAGGCCTTCGGACTGGCGCTCTTGGATGCCGGGCCCTCGGTTCGCCGTTGGGTCTCTCGGCGCCTCGAGCTGACGGAAAGATGTCCAAACTTGATCATTTAGAGGAAGTAAAAGTCGTAACAAGGTTTCCGTAGGTGAACCTGCGGAAGGATCATTAACGTGTTTGCTTGCAGCAACAAAAACCAAAAAATTCGGGTGGCCGGGTACCGACCAAAAAAAAAAAAATTGACCGATGCATCAATTTTTGGCGGCCCGGCCTGAGAACAGGCAAACAGTGCCGCAGCTCAACCCACACTCTTCTCTTCTGTCCATTGTGGACAGAGGTAGACCATTACTCACACCACCGGTACTCCAACCAACCGACGTACGCTAGGTTGGCCGACTTTTATCGGGCAAAGTTTCCGAATGATAGCGGTCACTTAACGTCGTCGGGAGGTGTCACCGGCTGGTAACGAGGTACTTCTCACAAACCTGTGACTATCTATTTAAACCCAGTATACTACGTCTTCCCACTATCGTCTCCCGAGGCAGAGATGGCGGAAGTCTTGAAAGTCGGCAATTGAGACTGACGTAATGACAAAAATCACAACTCTTAACGGTGGATCACTCGGCTCGTGGGTCGATGAAGACCGCAGCAAGCTGCGTGTCGGTATGTGAATCGCAAGAATACCAGATACATCGACAAGTCGAACGCACATTGCGGCGGCGGCACTCTCATGTGCTGCCGTCACTCCTACACGAGGGTCGGATATCAAATCCAATACATCGGCTTTGTTACCACCGGCAGAGTAGTAGTAGTAGTAGTAGTAGTAGCAGCTTTGTCTCTACTCTCTCTCTCTCTCTCTACTGCGTGCGTGGCATTGACCGCCTTGGGGAGGTTCGCCTCTTTGACGAGAGTCAAATTGGCGTTCCCTAAAGATGTGCTGCCAAGCCAAAGTCATATATCTGTGGACTTGGTGGCAAGGACCATGTACAGACATGCGCGTACCCATATCCGCAGCCGGTCTCCAAGGTAAGAAGCCTCTGGTCGATAGACTAATGTAGGTAAGGGAAGTCGGCAAATTAGATCCGTAACTTCGGGATAAGGATTGGCTCTGAGGATCGGGCCAGTCGGGCCTGTGCGGGAAGCGGGCCTGGGTTCGGGCGCTGGACTGGGCTCAGAGGTTATGAGGTGTGCGGTGATGGGTGTCGCCGTCTACCCTCTGGCTCCTCGCACGTTGGTGTCCGCCCACAAACCGTAGTGCCTCCCCACCCCGGTGGCGGTGACCCATTCCAAA
>JAXIVD010000492.1:95000-110000 GCA_036785275.1 Cancer borealis
TAACAATGGCAATAATGATCATAAGAATACTAATAATTAAAATATTATTATTATTATGATTTTTAATATATTTTAAATATTATTTTTACTATTATTAGTGTTATTATTATTAATATTGTTATTATTACTAAAATTATTAATATTACTAAAAGTATTGTTAATATCATCTATATTATTATATCATTATTTTTTATTTTATTCCAACTTTTATATGTAATAAGATAATATGAATATTAGTAATAATAATAGTAATGTTGATGGTATATAGGTCTACCTACTCAAAAGTATTAGATTTTTTATAATGAAATAAGTCCTCTAATAGCGAACTATCATTCATGCTAAGAAGAGACTCGAGTCTTTAATAGTTTTCATAAAATAATTGCATTAATCGATTTTTAGGGGGAAAAAACATTTATTTTTATAAAATGCTTACTATTTTTCGGATTGTAAAGATAATACTATCATTTTATAGCCATTGTTTTTCTGAACAAAACGCTACTAGTATCAGCTTGATATCTTAATATTTAAAGATACTATGTAACAACTTTTTTAGGGTATTTCATTGCATAAAGCTATCACTAGTATCATTTTATTTGGAAATTAATACTCAATAAAAATATTTAGTTTACATTACAATTTAAACAAAAAATAAATGTTTTTTATATTTTTTTTATATTATATGTCCATCAATTTGCAATAAAATCTACAAATTAAACATTTTTTAACCGTTTTACACATACACCATTGGCTATAGAGACCCGCCACGTATACTGAACGTAGATCGAGTCTTGAAACGTAGGCAACAATAATTAGAGTCATAATTCAAATCTAACTATCTCGAGAAGCAAATCCAAATAAGAAATTATTTTAATATGAACAGAAAGACTTTTTTCTGATCTATCGTCAGTATAAGTAAGGAGTCTCTACACTCAATAGTTTTTGTGTAAAAGATCAATAAAAAAGGAAAAATAATAAAAAAAAAAGTTTTTTAATGTCTTTTTACACAAAAAATATTGAGTGTAGAGACTTCCCACTTATACTAAAGGTAGATCAAGATAAGGGCTTTTAGCTGGTATGAATAATATTTCTTGATAGGCTTTGCTTCTTGAGATATTTAGATTTGAAAAATGACTTTAATTATTTCTCACCATATTAATTTTGAGCCATCAGCCCCATTCCACCCGCTAGGAAAATGCATTACTTTTATTTCACAAGTAAGGAATAAGCTTTTTCCAAACTAAGGCTCAATAAGGAAATCTGTTAGTAGCATTTGCAAGTACGCCCTGTACTCTATTTGCACTTAGAATATCAACGTTGTATCTTTAATATTAGCCCAAATAGATGGATACAACCACGTTATCATTGCTTAAAACTCGATGAAAATCTTTGAAAATGACCTAGTATACCTCCCTGAACATTGTCCAAACGTTTCATATTGTTCGCCGTTAATTACGGAAAAAAAAGTGATTATTAATATTATTATTATTATTATTATTATTAAGTTCATAGTAGGGTTTTTTTGGGAAAAGCAACATAAAAAGGTGTCATTACCATCCCCTAAGCAACATATGACACAAGACGGTCCGCCGTGCGGACTTGTTAGGAGGTAACAAGGCGGCCCAGCAAGTAGCTCCGGACCGGTTAGTTTTACCCTAGTGTGATCTTGTTGTTGTTCTTTTCTGTTATATTTGGCTGTGACGTCATATGCAACACGATATTTCACTATATGCAACCAATGTGTCAGATTTCACTCCCGCGACGGGTTAGAGTGCGGACCGGAATGGTGTGTTGAATAGCCATTAATTTTAGTGAGCGAGGACCGATGCGCGGTTGCATATCTGTGTCACTGAACGTTCCACTCTGTCGCGAGACAGGTTAGTTTTACCCTACTGTTGGCAGTTATGTCGTTGATACAGCAGTCCTGCTCAGTACGAGAGGAACGGCAGGTCCGGACATATGGTTCCGCTCTTGGTCGATCGGCCAGTGGAGCGAGGCTACGTCCGTGGGATTATGCCTGAAAGCCTCTAAGGCAGAATCCCGGCTGGATGACCAACGATACCGCGTACGGCTTGCATCGGGATGGTCACCATTGTTTTTCGAGAGATTTGTTCCCCGCTCGTTCGCGGGCGGGGCCAGAATATGGACCCGTGCAGAGGGAATTCGGGAGAGTCTCGACAAACAGGCTCCGGCTCTCCCTTCCCTAGTAGAGAACACCCGAATGCTGATGTGTCGTACCGAATCGTTCGCAGACGACTTACGTACCGGTCAGGGTGTTGTGGGCGGCAGAGCAGCATCCTCACTGCGATCCGCTAAGACTTCTCCCTAACAAGGCTGGAGGTTTCGTCACGCAACCCGATGGCGAAATCCTCCCGACAAGCCTTTTTTTTTATTTCCACATTACACTACACACAGAGCAGCTTGCAGCAGCAGCACCACCACCTCTCCCTCCCCAACAAGGCTGGAGGTTTCACCACGCAACCCGATGGCGAAATCCTCCCGGCAAGCCTTTATTTACTTACATCTTTCTACATTACATTACACTACACTATTCTACAACACTTCTACCTCCCTAACAAGGCTGGAGGTTTCGCCACGCAACCCGATGGCGAAATCCTCCGGGCAAGCCTTTATTTATATCTGTTCACACTCTGCTCTACAGAGCAGCCTCCTCACAGTGACCAGCTAATAATAATAAGACTTCTCCCTAACAAGACTATAGAGGTTTCGTCACGCAGCCTGATGGCGAGACCCTCACGGCAAGCCTTTACTTAGAGCTGTCCATACTCAACTCCACACTTTACTTTCCATCTCAACTCGCGTACAGCAGTGGCTGTTGGTTTCTATTTTCATGAAGGTGTATAAAAACAAGACAGACATGTTTCTATTTTGGACTTGTAAATTTTCTGCATAATTTTTTGACTTGCTAACATTATTTCTGATATACTTTACAACTATAGACGATTGCACCAGACCAAGCGCCGGGGGTAGCTATGACTCTACAAGCGCGGGTAATCGGCGGGGGTAGCTATTAGTCACTTAAATAGCAAACATCATACCGTATATAAATCTTGAGGACATACTTGGATCCATTCTCTCAAGGTAGCAGCGAAAACGAAGACTACAATTTCCCACTTATAGCATTAGGTTCAATTCTCGTTTCCACAAGACAGACATGTTTCTATTTTGGACTTGTAAATTTTCTGTTAAATTTTTTGACTTGCTAACATTATTTCTGATATACTTTACAACTATAGACGATTGCACCAGACCAAGCGCCGGTAAACGGCGGGGGTAGCTATGACTCTACAAGCGCGGGTAATCGGCGGGGGTAGCTATTAGTCACTTAAATAGCAAACATCATACCGTATATAAATCTTGAGGACATACTTGGATCCATTCTCTCAAAGTAGCAGCGAAAACGAAGACTACAATTTCCCACTTATAGCATTAGGTTCAATTCTCGTTTCCACATTAAAAGCGTAATGAATATGATATTGGTGTTCAGTACGTAATATCCTTGTAAAATATATTTGGATTAACTTAGTTTCAGAGGTGACACCAAAAACCAAGATTTATTTATTTATATCTTTCCACACTCAAATCAACAGAACAGCAGCAGTACTCTCGCTACGAACCGCTTGCACTTCTGCCTCCCTAACAAGGCTAAAAAGATTTTGTCACGCATCCCGATGGCGAAATCCTCCCGGCAAACCCATATTTACATTACTACACACCCTTATCTATAGAACAGCATCCTCACTGTCATTCGCTAAGACTGCACCGTAAAAAGAATATAGAGGTTTCGTCACGCAACGTAACATCCGAAAGTAACCTCAAGACGGTCTTGTGTGCAGTTGTACACAAAAGTAACTGTCGAACTTGAACGTATCATCGAAAAATAACACGTCAGAGTCTTGTGCAGTTGCACTCAAAAACAAGTGTCGAACTTAAACGTATCATCGAAAAGTATCACAAAAGTAACCTCAAGTCGCAAAACTAACACGTCAGACAGTCTTGAGACTATAGAAATCCTCCACGTATACTGACGGTAAATCATTACAAGGCCTTTCTACTGGTATTAAAAGAAAATCTTCTTGGGCTTTACTTCTCGAGATATTTAAATTTGAAGAAAAAAAATATAATTACATTTCACCATATATATTTTACGCCACTAAACACATCCCACCCGCTAAGGGAATACATTACTTTTCTTCTACAAGTACGCAATAAAAAATTTCCAAACTAAGGCTCATTAAGAAAATCTGTTTGTAGCATTTACAAGCTCGCAGCCTACTCTATTTGCACTAAGAATATCAACGTTCTATCTTAAATACTAACACAAATACATGGTAGCATTAATAATTTTCACTCGTGGGCTCCAGCACATAGTTGCTTGTTTTAGGTAGTTTCACCTGGCCCGGTGAGATAGTCTAGGTTCATTACGGATATGTGGTGAGACAGGCTAGGAAAGTGTCTGTCTCTTTCTCTCTCTGTGTCTGTCTCTTTCTCTCTCTGTGTCTGTCTCTGTCTCTTTCTCTGTGTCTGTCTCTGTCTCTTTCTCTGTCTCTTTCTCTCTCTCTCTCTGTCTCTTTCTCTTTCTCTCTCTGTCTCTTTCTCTCTCTCTCTGTCTCTTTCTCTGTCTCTTTCTCTCCCTGTCTCTGTCTCTTTCTTTCTCTGTCTCTTTCTCTCTCTGTGTCTGTCTCTGTCTCTTTCTCTCTCTGTGTCTATCTCTGTCTCTTTCTTTCTCTTTCTCTCTCTGTGTCTGTCTCTGTCTCTTTCTCTCTCTCTCTGTGTCTATCTCTGTCTCTTTCTCTCTCTCTTTCTCTCCCTGTCTCTGTCTCTTTCTCTCTCTCTTTCTCTGTCTCTTTCTCTCTCTGTGTCTGTCTCTTTCTCTCTCTGTGTCTATCTCTGTCTCTTTCTCTCCCTGTCTCTTTCTCTCCCTGTCTCTTTCTCTCTCTGTGTCTATCTCTGTCTCTTTCTCTCCCTGTCTCTTTCTCTCTCTGTCTCTTTCTCTCCCTGTCTCTTTCTCTCTCTGTGTCTATCTCTGTCTCTTTCTCTCCCTGTCTCTTTCTCTCTCTGTGTCTATCTCTGTCTCTTTCTCTCCCTGTCTCTCTCTCTTTCTCTGTCTCTTTCTCTCTCTGTGTCTGTCTCTTTCTCTCTCTGTGTCTATCTCTGTCTCTCTCTGTGTCTATCTCTGTCTCTTTCTCTCCCTGTCTCTTTCTCTCTCTGTGTCTATCTCTGTCTCTTTCTCTCTCTGTCTCTTTCTCTTTCTCTCTCTCTGTCTCTTTCTCTTTCTCTTTCTCTCTCTGTCTCTTTCTCTCTCTGTGTCTGTCTCTGTCTCTTTCTCTCTCTGTGTCTGTCTCTTTCTCTCTCTCTGTCTCTTTCTCTTTCTCTCTCTGTCTCTTTCTCTCTCTGTCTCTTTCTCTCTCTGTGTCTGTCTCTTTCTCTTTCTTTCTGTCTCTTTCTCTCACTGTGTCTGTCTCTTTCTCTGTCTCTTTCTTTCTCTGTCTCTTTCTCTCTCTGTCTCTTTCTCTCTCTGTGTCTGTCTCTTTCTCTTTCTTTCTGTCTCTTTCTCTCACTGTGTCTGTCTCTTTCTCTTTCTTTCTGTCTCTTTCTCTCACTGTGTCTGTCTCTTTCTCTGTCTCTGTCTCTTTCTCTCTCTGTCTCTTTCTCTCTCTGTGTCTGTTTCTTTCTCTTTCTTTCTGTCTCTTTCTCTCACTGTGTCTGTCTCTGTCTCTTTCTCTCTCTGTGTCTGTTTCTTTCTCTTTCTTTCTGTCTCTTTCTCTCACTGTGTCTGTCTCTGTCTCTGTCTCTTTCTCTCTCTGTGTTTGTCTCGCGTCGCGCCGCCTCCTCCAATTTTAGTACGGGAAGGACTTACTATCCGTTACAGTTGCTAGAGGTAGGTAACCTTGTTCACTCAGAGCTCTCCCGCAGTCTCAATGCAGCAGGCGGTGAAACATTGTCCCGCGCCGCCTCCTCCAAGTTTAGTACGGGAAGGACTTACTATCCGTTACAGTTGCTAGAGGTAGGTAACCTTGTTCACTCAGAGCTCTCCCGCAGTCTCAATGCAGCAGGCGGTGAAACATTGTCCCGCGCCGCCTCCTCCAAGTTTAGTACGGTAAGGACTTACTATCCGTTACAGTTGCTAGAGGTTAGGTAACCTTGTTCACTCAGAGCCTCTCCCGCAGTCTCAATGCAGCAGGCGGTGAAACATTGTCCCGCGCCGCCTCCTCCAAGTTTAGTACGGCAAGGACTTACTATCCGTTACAGTTGCTAGAGGTAAGTAACCTTGTTCACTCAGAGCCTCTCCCGCAGTCTCAATGCAGCAGGCGGTGAAACATTGTCCGGCGCCGCCTCCTCCAAGTTTAGTACGGCAAGGACTTACTATCCGTTACAGTTGCTAGAGGTAGGTAACCTTGTTCAATCAGAGCTCTCCCGCAGTCTCAATGCAGCAGGCGGTGAAACATTGTCCCGCGCCGCCTCCTCCAAGTTTAGTACGGCAAGGACTTACTATCCGTTACAGTTGCTAGAGGTTAGGTAACCTTGTTCACTCAGAGCCTCTCCCGCAGTCTCAATGCAGCAGGCGGTGAAACATTGTCCCGCGCCGCCTCCTTCCAAGTTTAGTACGGCAAGGACTTACTATCCGTTACAGTTGCTAGAGGTAGGTAACCTTGTTCACTCAGAGCTCTCCCGCAGTCTCAATGCAGCAGGCGGTGAAACATTGTCCGGCGCCGCCTCCTCCAAGTTTAGTACGGGAAGGACTTACTATCCGTTACAGTTGCTAGAGGTAGGTAACCTTGTTCACTCAGAGCTCTCCCGCAGTCTCAATGCAGCAGGCGGTGAAACATTGTCCCGCGCCGCCTCCTCCAAGTTTAGTACGGTAAGGACTTACTATCCGTTACAGTTGCTAGAGGTTAGGTAACCTTGTTCACTCAGAGCCTCTCCCGCAGTCTCAATGCAGCAGGCGGTGAAACATTGTCCCGCGCCGCCTCCTCCAAGTTTAGTACGGCAAGGACTTACTATCCGTTACAGTTGCTAGAGGTAGGTAACCTTGTTCACTCAGAGCTCTCCCGCAGTCTCAATGCAGCAGGCGGTGAAACATTGTCCCGCGCCGTCTCCTCCAAGTTTAGTACGGGAAGGACTTACTATCCGTTACAGTTGCTAGAGGTAGGTAACCTTGTTCACTCAGAGCCTCTCCCGCAGTTATAGTGCGAGATGGTATCTCCATACATTGCTTAACGGCTAGTTACCACCTTGACGGAAGAAAACTGCGGGAGAGGCGAGCCTTGTCGCTAAGAGACTCACAATCTGGCCGTGATTAGAAATGTTGTAGTCTTACCAAATATTACCAGACTACCAGATATCACTAAGAAAAACTGAGTATACCATCGTCTTCGTCATACAATGATGCACATGATGAAATAAAAAAAATAACATTAAAACGACATTTGCTACAAAATAATTGAAGGAAAAAAAAATAGCGCATAAAGAATTTTTTCAAATGTTCTCCTTCAACTCGCTGTTTCTCACATTTATTAAGCTCGTATTGTATTTTCAAATCCAGGTTCATAATCTGCACTCATTGACGATCAGTATGATGTACCATAACAACTGATATAAAATATTGTAGTTGGTTAAAAAGGCAGATAAAAAAATACTGTCAAATCTACAAGAAAACCGTCCAAGGCGGGTTTTCAAGGATTCGAATTTAACGACCATTTAAACCACTCATTATTTTTTCCACCACCATGTGTTACATACCGTAGCCATCAGCAAGCCTTCCACTACTCGAAGCAATAATTGGAAATTCAATGTAAGCTAATATAACCGAGTTACGAAGTGGTGAAGCACAACATGTCAAAACATTTCTTTATGCGCTATTTCATTCTACCTCGATTATATTCTAATAGATAAAGAAATAAAGCTGTCAATTGTAGCTCATCATATGCACCATTCTATCACCTACACGATGGTTGTTTTCATTTTTCTAACCGACGTCTGACACTTCCGTAATAACCGATAATATTGCAACATTGTTCAACTCCATCCTCACGTCGACCCCAACCCTCACTCTCCCGGTCTTACACACCGGGAACACCTCTCACACGCCTTAACTAACACAGCGCCTCACACACACACACACACACACACACACACACACACACACAAAAAGATATATATTTAAATCAATTCAACAAATAGAACATAGAAATCGATTCAGTTACTACTACTAACCCTCCCGATATGTAAGAGCGGGAACACCTCTCACACGCCTTATTAACTAACTAACACACAGCAGCGTCACACACACAAATACATAGAGAAGACATTAAACAAAACACACAAATTCAATCACGCACTAGTAACAACACAACAACACGGTCTTTTTATAAGTCCAAATAGGAACATGTGTGGCTTGTGGACAAACAAAAACGCTAAACAGATGCATATCCGAAGGGTGGTTTTAAAAAAAGTACGGAATTCGATAAAGAATTCCATTTTTTTATCTCCACGGATACGCAAATGTGGCGGCAAACATTATACCTCTTGTATACAGCAGAAAAAAACAATTAACATACTGTAAAGCTTGATACTACTACGTTTACCTTGTACAAACAATGTCCCGGGCTCGCAACAGAGGAGGCAGTCGGGGTGCGAGAAACTTATCGTGGCTCTACCGCTCTCAGTCGCCGCCCGGCGCTGCCAACGGGGGAGAAACCAGTCACGAGAAACAATGGAGTGTGTGTATAGTGAGCCTCCTATATCTCCCGCGCTGCCAACCTGGAGACAGCAAGGAGTGACGAGAGAGAGTGTATAGCGAGCCGCCTCGCTCTCCCGCGCTGCCAACGTGGGGACAGCAAGGAGTGACGAGAGTGGGTGTATAACGAGCCGCCTCGCTCTCCCGCGCTGCCAACGTGGAGACAGCAAGGAGTGACGAGAGAGAGTGTATAGTGAGCCGCCCCGCTCTCCCGCGCTGCCAACGTGGAGACAGCAAGGAGTGACGAGAGAGAGGGTATAGCGAGCCGTCCCGCTCTCCCGCGCTGCCAACGTGGAGATGGCAAGGAGTGACGAGAGAGAGTGTATAGTGAGCCGTCCCGCTCTCCCGCGCTGCCAACGTGGAGATGGCAAGGAGTGACGAGAGAGAGTGTATAGTGAGCCGTCCCGCTCTCCCGCGCTGCCAACGTGGAGACGGCAAGGAGTGACGAGAGAGAGTGTATAGTGAGCCGTCCCGCTCTCCCGCGCTGCCAACGTGGAGACGGCAAGGAGTGACGAGAGAGAGTGTATAGCGAGCCGTCCCGCTCTCCCGCGCTGCCAACGTGGAGACAGCAAGGAGTGACGAGAGAGAGGGTATAGCGAGCCGTCCCGCTCTCCCGCGCTGCCAACGTGGAGATGGCAAGGAGTGACGAGAGAGAGTGTATAGTGAGCCGTCCCGCTCTCCCGCGCTGCCAACGTGGAGATGGCAAGGAGTGACGAGAGAGAGTGTATAGTGAGCCGCCCCGCTCTCCCGCGCTGCCAACGTGGAGACAGCAAGGAGTGACGAGAGAGAGGGTATAGCGAGCCGTCCCGCTCTCCCGCGCTGCCAACGTGGAGATGGCAAGGAGTGACGAGAGAGAGTGTATAGCGAGCCGTCCCGCTCTCCCGCGCTGCCAACGTGGGGACAGCAAGGAGTGACGAGAGGGAATATATAGCGAGCCGCCCCGCTCTCCCGCGCTGGCCAACGTGGAGACAGCAAGGAGTGACGAGAGAGAGTGGAGAAAATGTTTCTCCCGGGCTAGGAAGACGGGACATGCTCGGTAGGCGATGGGTGAGCGCGGGATGGAGTTGCCAGTGAGGAGAATCGGTCTCCCGCGCTACCAGCGCGGGGAGTTGCCGGCGGAGCGGGGCTGGTTTTGGACACGAGAACGGGCCGAGCGGGGCCCAAAGTGGCTTAAAATTTCCAATGTGGAGCGCGGGGCCAACTCGCCCCGCTCTCTTTCATGCTGCACCAAGCTTGGGCGCGGTAAAGGTAGCCGCTACCCCCAGGGAAGACTAACACGAGTTCGACCTGAAAAATATAGTAGGGAGGCGAGGTTGCTGGATCAACCTCAGTGCCGTCCCTCACGCTGAATGCTGCATACGTGCGTCAGACATCAGTCCTAACCACTTGGTTCTCTCTACCTATTACTAAGAAGGTACCGAGGCTATATACTAAGGGTGGCGGTTAGTGATTGAGATGCACTGGTGACGACCATTGGCACATCGAGCGTGTTAACGTGGTGGCGTAAAACACTGCTAGAGAGAGCAAAGGCCACGCACAACTTATATATATTTCTATATATATACGTATACATATGAACCACCCACATATTCTGCGTGCAGACTTTTACGACTGTCTCATGCAACACCCCCTCTCCTTTTGGAAGAGAAGCTCCACGGCATTAGCTGTGGCTCCTCGTGGCGGCGCACATGATGATATGGTGTTAGCTAAAGCGGGGAGCCTTCAATGCAGCGACCCCTCTTACTTTGTGATGGTTACTCCACTACCCGTGCGATAACTCATCCCGTAGGTTAAAGAATCATCACTTTAACCTCTCTACACTGACGCAGCTTCTAACGAACGGTCAGTTGGAACGAAGCACACTTTTGTTTCTTTTCGTGAGCAAAGACGGGTTATAAACGTTTCCCAGCAGCTTACAACTACTACCACAAACTTGGATGGTGTAACGTACGTTATTTCCATTCCCCCCTTAGAGAGAAGGGACGCTTGAATGGTGTAACGTACGTTATTTCCATATCACCCTTAGAGAGAAGGGACGCTAGAATGGTGTAACGTACGTTATTTCCATTCCCCCCTTAGAGAGAAGGGACACACTTGAATGGTGTAACGAAGGTTATTTCCATTTCCCCCTTAAAGAGAAGGGACGCGGCGTCGCGGGCCAATGCTGCCAATGGACGCTTAGCGCTATTACTAAACATTACAATCAAAAAGTTTTGATGTAACATAGCTACCTGGTTGATCCTGCCAGTAGTCATATGCTTGTCTCAAAGATTAAGCCATGCATGTCTAAGTACAAGCCGATTTAAGGCGAAACCGCGAATGGCTCATTAAATCAGCTATGATTCATTGGATCTGTACCCACACTTACTTGGATAACTGTGGTAATTCTAGAGCTAATACATGCACCACGTCTCTGACCGCAAGGGAAGAGCGCTTTTATTAGTTCAAAACCGGTCGGACTTCGGTCCGTCACCCCACCGTGTTGAATCTGAATAACTTGTCGCTGAGCGCACGGTCTCCGCACCGGCGCCGCCTCTTTCAAGTGTCTGCCTTATCAGCTTTCGATTGTAGGTTATACGCCTACAATGGCTATAACGGGTAACGGGGAATCAGGGTTCGATTCCGGAGAGGGAGCCTGAGAAACGGCTACCACATCTAAGGAAGGCAGCAGGCACGCAAATTACCCACTCCCGGCACGGGGAGGTAGTGACGAAAAATAACGATGCGAGACTCATCCGAGGCCTCGCAATCGGAATGAGTACACTTTAAATCCTTTAACGAGGATCTATTGGAGGGCAAGTCTGGTGCCAGCAGCCGCGGTAATTCCAGCTCCAATAGCGTATATTAAAGTTGTTGCGGTTAAAAAGCTCGTAGTTGGATTTCAGTTCTGGACTGACGGTTCACCGCCCGGTGCATACTGTCACGCTCCGAACAGCCACAACAGCCCGCTGGCTCGCACGGGGTGCTCTTCATCGAGTGTCCCGCGTGGCCGGCAGAGTTTACTTTGAAAAAATTAGAGTGCTCAAAGCAGGCTACACTGACGGCCTGAATGCCTATGCATGGAATAATGGAATAGGACCTCGGTTCTATTTTGTCGGTTTTCTGAACCCGAGGTAATGACTAATAGGAACAGGCGGGGGCATTCGTATTGCGACGCTAGAGGTGAAATTCTTGGACCGTCGCAAGACGAACTACTGCGAAAGCATTTGCCAAGGATGTTTTCATTAATCAAGAACGAAAGTTAGAGGTTCGAAGGCGATCAGATACCGCCCTAGTTCTAACCATAAACGATGCTGACCAGCGATCCGCCGGCGTTATTCCCATGACCCGGCGGGCAGCTTCCGGGAAACCAAAGTCTTTGGGTTCCGGGGGAAGTATGGTTGCAAAGCTGAAACTTAAAGGAATTGACGGAAGGGCACCACCAGGAGTGGAGCCTGCGGCTTAATTTGACTCAACACGGGGAACCTCACCAGGCCCAGACACCGGAAGGATTGACAGATTGAGAGCTCTTTCTCGATTCGGTGGGTGGTGGTGCATGGCCGTTCTTAGTTGGTGGAGCGATTTGTCTGGTTAATTCCGATAACGAACGAGACTCTGGCCTACTAACTAGTCGACGGATCTCCAGCAATTGGTGTCCAGTTCGCAGCTTCTTCTTAGAGGGATAAGCGGCAATTCTAGCCGCACGAGATTGAGCAATAACAGGTCTGTGATGCCCTTAGATGTTCTGGGCCGCACGCGCGCTACACTGAAGGGATCAACGTGTCCTCCCCCTCCGAGAGGAGCGGGTAACCCGTTGAAATCCTTTCATGATAGGGATTGGGGTTTGCAATTGTCTCCCATGAACGAGGAATTCCCAGTAAGCGCAAGTCATGAGCTTGCGTTGATTACGTCCCTGCCCTTTGTACACACCGCCCGTCGCTACTACCGATTGAATGATTTAGTGAGGCCTTCGGACTGGCGCTCTTGGATGCCGGGCCCTCGGTTCGCCGTTGGGTCTCTCGGCGCCTCGAGCTGACGGAAAGATGTCCAAACTTGATCATTTAGAGGAAGTAAAAGTCGTAACAAGGTTTCCGTAGGTGAACCTGCGGAAGGATCATTAACGTGTTTGCTTGCAGCAACAAAAACCAAAAAATTCGGGTGGCCGGGTACCGACCAAAAAAAAAAAAATTGACCGATGCATCAATTTTTGGCGGCCCGGCCTGAGAACAGGCAAACAGTGCCGCAGCTCAACCCACACTCTTCTCTTCTGTCCATTGTGGACAGAGGTAGACCATTACTCACACCACCGGTACTCCAACCAACCGACGTACGCTAGGTTGGCCGACTTTTATCGGGCAAAGTTTCCGAATGATAGCGGTCACTTAACGTCGTCGGGAGGTGTCACCGGCTGGTAACGAGGTACTTCTCACAAACCTGTGACTATCTATTTAAACCCAGTATACTACGTCTTCCCACTATCGTCTCCCGAGGCAGAGATGGCGGAAGTCTTGAAAGTCGGCAATTGAGACTGACGTAATGACAAAAATCACAACTCTTAACGGTGGATCACTCGGCTCGTGGGTCGATGAAGACCGCAGCAAGCTGCGTGTCGGTATGTGAATCGCAAGAATACCAGATACATCGACAAGTCGAACGCACATTGCGGCGGCGGCACTCTCATGTGCTGCCGTCACTCCTACACGAGGGTCGGATATCAAATCCAATACATCGGCTTTGTTACCACCGGCAGAGTAGTAGTAGTAGTAGTAGTAGTAGCAGCTTTGTCTCTACTCTCTCTCTCTCTCTCTACTGCGTGCGTGGCATTGACCGCCTTGGGGAGGTTCGCCTCTTTGACGAGAGTCAAATTGGCGTTCCCTAAAGATGTGCTGCCAAGCCAAAGTCATATATCTGTGGACTTGGTGGCAAGGACCATGTACAGACATACAACGCTTACGCGCTGTTTTGTTTGTCGCCGTCCATGCCTGTTGCCTCGTTTCCCTCCAAGGAAGGACAGAGGCTCTGTTGCATGCTAAAGTCGCGTATGGGCGTCTTGAAGGCGACCGGGTCGGTTTATACTACTTACACCTCGGTTCGTTAGCTGCAGCACCCATCCTTATCAAACCTTAATGGGAACGGGCGCACACAAACCAAAACTGGAAGCCAGTGACTACTTTATAGTAGTCGCTACTGCTCCAATGTCGACCTCGTGTTAGGGTAGAGTACCCGCCAAATTTAAGCATATTAATAAGCGGAGGAAAAGAAACCAACAGGGATTCCCTTAGTAAGGGCGACTGAACTGGGAAAAGCCCAGCGCATAACCTGGCGTCGTGACCCGGCGCCAGGGGTGTTGCGTTTCGGAGGGTCCGGCACGCAGTCTCTCACCGCCTAAGTTATGCTTGAAAGCGGCCACTACCCATGGAGGGTGACAGGCCCGTGTGGCGGCGCCCGCGAGGGTACACGAGAGATTGTCGGAAAGGGCCTCTCCGTAGAGTCGGGTTGCTTGAAAATGCAGCCCTAAGCAGGTGGTAAACTCCATCTAAGGCTAAATATGACCACGAGACCGATAGCGAACAAGTACCGTGAGGGAAAGTTGAAAAGAACTTTGAAGAGAGAGTTCAAGAGTACGTGAAACCGTTAAGAGCCAAACGGGTGGGACCTCGAAGGTCGAACCGAGGGGATTCAGCTCGTCGGCCAAAGCCGGCTGGACGTTGGGATTCGCTTATGCGACCCAGGAACTCTTGGGCGTGCCCACGTTCAAGCCGGCGCCGGCGGGCGTATTTCCCCTCGTGATGTAGGTCGCCGCGACCCGTTGCTGGGGACGTCTAAGGCCCGGGCGGACTGGTACCCCAACGTCGTGCACTTTTAGTGCCGGCGAAGGGGGAAACCTCCGGTGTCCTGGCTGCCCTGCGACGGTCGTGTAGCAGAGGGGCGCATCCACGCCAATACTTCCTCTCGCGGCGTGCAAAAGGTCGGTGACCCACCCGACCCGTCTTGAAACACGGACCAAGGAGTCTAACATGTGTGCGAGTCATTGGGCGCACTAAACCCAAAGGCGCAATGAAAGTGAAAGGGGGGTGTCCCGGCTTCGGTCGGTGGCGCCCTCCGGGGCCGATCCCTGACCGGCCGATGCCGCCGGGTCTCCCATACCAAAGCGAGGTCATTCCAAAAGAGGTGCGCGGGGTGAGTCCCTCTCCCCTGTTGTCTACCTCTGGCTTCGTGGGTTGCCCGCGCGCTCGGTGGTCCGAGCATGCTCGCCTGTACGC